>CM045464.1:1548097-1597474 GCA_024666655.1 Dascyllus trimaculatus | reverse complement strand
CTAGGATCAATACTAGGATCAATACTAGGATCAATACTAGGATCAACACTAGCATCAATACTCAGATCAATACTAGGATCAACACTAGGATCAATACTAGGACCAACACTAGGATCAACACTAGGATCAATACTAGGATCAACACTAGGATCAACACTAGGATCAATACTAGGATCAATACTAGGATCAATACTAGGATCAATACTAGGATCAACACTAGCATCAATACTCGGATCAATACTAGGATCAATACTAGGATCAATACTAGGATCAACACTAGCATCAATACTCGGATCAATACTAGGATCAACACTAGGATCAATACTAGGATCAACACTAGGATCAACACTAGGATCAATAGTAGGATCAATACTAGGATCAACACTAGCATCAATACTCGGATCAATAGTAGGATCAATACTAGCATCAATACTCGGATCAATACTAGGATCAACACTAGGATCAACACTAGGATCAATACTAGGATCAATACTAGGATCAATACTAGGATCAACACTAGGATCAACACTAGCATCAATACTCGGATCAATACTAGGATCAACACTAGGATCAACACTAGGATCAATACTAGGATCAATACTAGGACCAACACTAGGATCAACACTAGGATCAATAGTAAGATCAATACTAGGATCAATACTAGGATCAACACTAGGATCAACACTAGGATCAATAGTAGGATCAATACTAGGATCAACACTAGCATCAATACTCAGATCAATAGTAGGATCAACACTAGGACCAATACTAGGATCAATACTAGGATCAATGCTAGGATCAATACTAGGATCAACACTAGGATCAATACTAGGATCAACACTAGGATCAATACTAGGATCAATACTAGGATCAATACTAGGATCAACACTAGGATCAACACTAGGATCAATACTAGGATCAATACTAGGATCAATACTAGGATCAATACTAGGATCAACACTAGGATCAATACTAGGACCAACACTAGGATCAACACTAGGATCAATACTAGGATCAATACTAGGATCAATACTAGGATCAATACTAGGATCAATACTAGGATCAACACTAGGATCAATACTAGGATCAATACTAGGATCAACACTAGCATCAATACTCTGATCAATACTAGGATCAACACTAGGATCAATACTAGGATCAACACTAGGATCAATACTAGGATCAACACTAGGATCAATAGTAGGATCAATACTAGGATCAACACTAGCATCAATACTCTGATCAATACTAGGATCAACACTAGGATCAATACTAGGATCAACACTAGGATCAACACTAGGATCAACACTAGGATCAACACTAGGATCAACACTAGGATCAATACTAGGATCAACACTAGGATCAACACTAGGATCAATAGTAGGATCAATACTAGGATCAACACTAGCATCAATACTCGGATCAATACTAGGATCAACACTAGGATCAATACTAGGATCAACACTAGGATCAATAGTAGGATCAATACTAGGATCAACACTAGGATCAATACTAGGATCAACACTAGGATCAATACTAGGATCAATACTAGGATCAACACTAGGATCAATACTAGGATCAATACTAGGATCAACACTAGGATCAATACTAGGATCAATACTAGGATCAACACTAGGATCAATACTAGGATCAACACTAGGATCAACACTAGGATCAATACTAGGATCAATACTAGGATCAACACTAGGATCAATACTAGGATCAACACTAGGATCAACACTAGGATCAACACTAGGATCAACACTAGGATCAATACTAGGATCAACACTAGGATCAACACTAGGATCAATACTAGGATCAATACTAGGATCAACACTAGGATCAATACTAGGATCAACACTAGGATCAACACTAGGATCAACACTAGGATCAACACTAGCATCAATACTAGGATCAACACTAGGATCAATACTAGGATCAACACTAGGATCAACACTAGGATCAACACTAGGATCAACACTAGGATCAATACTAGGATCAACACTAGGATCAACACTAGGATCAACACTAGCATCAATACTCGGATCAATACTAGGATCAACACTAGGATCAACACTAGGATCAATAGTAGGATCAATACTAGGACCAACACTAGGATCAACACTAGGATCAATACTAGGATCAATACTAGGATCAATACTAGGATCAATACTAGGATCAATACTAGGATCAACACTAGGATCAACAATAGGATCAACACTAGGATCAACACTAGGATCAACACTAGGATCAACACTAGGATCAACACTAGGATCAATAGTAGGATCAATACTAGGATCAATACTAGGATCAATTCTAGGATCAATTCTAGGATCAATACTAGGATCAACACTAGGATCAACACTAGGATCAATACTAGGATCAACACTAGGATCAATAGTAGGATCAACACTAGGATCAACACTAGGATCAATACTAGGATCAACACTAGGATCAATACTAGGATCAACACTAGGATCAATACTAGGATCAACACTAGGATCAATACTAGGATCAACACTAGGATCAATAGTAGGATCAATACTAGGATCAACACTAGGATCAATATTATAATTAGTGCTCTGATCAATAGTGTTATCTATACTATGATCTATACTCTGATGTATACTTGGATCACTGATCAATATTGTGATCTGTACTCTTTTCAATCATCAATACTCTGATCAATGTTGTGATCAATAATTCTGTGTTTTATTCTTCAGATGGATTCATTAATTATTATACAGCTCGTTGTCACTTTAACTCCACTGAGCTGAAGGACATCGAGTTCACCTTCTCTGAACATTATAACAAGTTGGAGTTGTTCAGGTTCAGCAGCAGTTTGGATAAGTTTGTTGGATTCACTGAATACGGAGTGAAGCAGGCAGAACACTTCAACAATGATCCTGCAGTGATGAGCAAAAGGAGAGCTGACAAGGAGAGATACTGTCAACACAACATTGGGGTCTGGTACAGAAACATTCTGTCTAAATCAGGTGAGTTCATCCTGACTCTGAATCAAACTGATCAGTTCATCATCAGTAATCAATGATCAATAATCACAATGAACAGACTGACTGACTGTTACCTGGACAGGTGGAGTCTGGACTGGAATGGAGGCTTAGAGTCTCCATCTGGTGGTCACACTCTGGTACTACAACACTGGTTGGATTATTAGTGCCCGAGCACCAACGGTGTGTAGGACCCTATTGTTCTTCTAGTGTTTCTTTGGCGGTTTCTTTTTCTTACGCCACTTTGAACCTCAATTTGACCCCCTAAACATGCTCAAAAACTCACCAAATTTTGCACACACATCAGGACTGGTGAAAAATTTGATATTTTGGGGGAATTACACATATGAATGGCAAAATGACTCAATAGCGCCACCTTGAAAATTGGACTTTAGTGGAGTTAATACGGCTAGTTTCACGTACAGCTATAAAATTTGGTACACAGGTACAGTAGCCCGAGACAAAAACATTCCTGCTTTTGAAATTTTGAAAAAGCTCCACGGCGCCCCCTAGAAAACGTGGTGCGCAGGCATTGGAATTTAACGAACTCCTCCTAGGATTTTTATCCGATCTTCACCAAATTCACTGTGTGTCATCTGGACCCCTTCAGGATCAAAAGTTATTAAAATCTCGTGGCTATGTCACACGGTGTGGGCGTGGCATGGCGGCCATTTTCACCAATTTTGCCACATGGAATGAAATGAGTTTTGGAGGTGAAGGGATCCACCTAATATCACCAAATCCACACAAATCCTCACAAATCTCAAAAACTAATGTTTGATATACAATTCAGGAAATGGCGTGTTCAAACGGCTCCACAGCGCCCCCTACAAATATTCAAATACTCATATAAAATCACTGCTTTGACATACAAACATGAAATTTGGTACACATGTATAGTGTATCCAGACAAACAGATCTGTACACTTGAAATTTCAATCAGCTCCACAGCGCCCCCTAGACAATGTGGTGCTGAGACATTGGAATTTAACAAACTCCTCCCAGGATTTTTATCCCATCTCCACCAAATTGGCTGTGTGGCATCTAAACCCCTTCAGGATGAAAAGTTATTAAAATCTTCTGCCTCTGTCACACGGTGTGGGCGTGACAGGGCGGCCATTTTGAGCGTGTGGCCATGAAGTGTGAAATGCTCATAACTTGACTGCACATGGCCGAATATGAATGAAACTTGATATGCTTGATGACAGCCTATCCCTCAACACTGTGGCGCACTTAAACAGTTCCACAGCGCCCCGTACAAAATTTAAAAATTTCATATAAAATCACTGGTTTGTCGTACAGACATGAAATTTGGTACATGTGCAGAGCAGGATGAGACGAACACGAGTGCGTGCTTTAGACATTCCCATCGTCTCCACAGCGGCGTTGCGGGGGGGGGAGCGAGGGCCCGTCCGACGCTGCTTGCAGCTTTAATTTTTCTTTTTCTTCTCCCGGAAGAACTGCATTTTTGAGGGCCTAAACGCGCTCAAAAACTCACGAAAATTTGCAAACACATCAGAAGTGGTGAAAAATTTTATATTTCATGGGAGCTGCACATGTGTGTGGCAAAATGGCTCTATAGCGCCACCTTGAAAATTGGGTTCTATGGGAGTTAATACGGCTAGTTTCATGTAACCATACCAAATTTGGTACACATGTGCACCAAGACAAGACAAACAAAATTGCCTAATCAATCCATCAGCAAAAGTGTACAGGAAGTCCGCCATTTTGCTTTATATTTCTGATTTTTCCTCATATTCAAGAGCTATAACCGCACACAGGGTAACTCCAAGACAGCTGAAATTTGGTCAGTACATACAACAGTCCTTCGTGATTAAAAGTTATCAAAACGCTCCGCAAAAGTCTGAGGGCGTGGGCGTGGCGGCCTCCTGAACTTTGATGTTTCGCCATAAAAATTCAAGTGCTGTCTAAATACACTTCACAGGCTCCGATCTGCTTCAAACTTTACACATTTGATCAGAGTCCTGCCCTGATCACATCTATATGACAATATTCATCCACAGTCATAGCGCCACCTCCTGGCAACAGGAAATGCGACTTTTTACATTTTAATGTACTGTTATTAGCCGGTTGACCGTATTCATCTGAAATGTGGTGACATAAGCCTCAAGACATTGATGATGATTCATGGAGAAAACTGTGACTGGTAGTCAAACGATGTCTCTGTGGCAGGGTGGCGAACTTCGATGTCTCGCCATGACTACTAAAGTGTTTATATCTCAGCTGTACATGATCCGATCTGGCCCAAATTTCATGTGCTGGACAAGAGTCCACTTCTGAACACATCCACATTTTAAAATGTAATCATAGTCAAAGCGTCACCTAGTGGTAACAGGAACCGAAAATGGGACTTTTGCCCTTACCACTGCTTCAAATTTAGTAATATAATCCTGAAATTTGGCCAGTATATACAACAGGCTTTAATGATGAAAAGTTATCAAAATCTTCCACAAAAGTGAAACGGTGCGGCCGTTGCGGCCCTCTGAACTTTGAGTCATATGAAGGGGTTATGCTCCACTCTCCCCTACTCTAGCAGCCTGTCAGTGCTGCAGCCACCATCCCCCATTGCAAACAAACACACACACACACACACACACACAGAGATACACACACACACACACACAGAGACACACACACACACACACACACACACACACAGAGACACACACACAGAGACACACACAGACATGCAGGCTCAGAGAGAGAGAGAAAGAGAGAGAGAGAGAAATCCACTCCTGGAATGAGTTTAACTGTCTATACCTCAAATACTGAATACTACCATGTATAATACACATCTTGCATTTAATGTTGCGCTTTAAAATAATTCATTGATTCATGATTTTAAGTTTTCTTTTAAACATACATAAAATGATCTTGTGACATGTAAAATGACAGTAAAGTTTAATCTGAACCTAAAACTAACAAAAAAGCCTTGGTAAGTTGTTGTAAGTCACACATGTAGTGTCCAATCTGCTTTAGGTTTGTTGTTTCATGAAAGCTGTGGACTGACCACATCTACAAGCTAATATTCAGTCATGCTTATAGTGCAACTAAATGGCAAGAGGACAAGACATGTTTTATACAACAGGCCTTAATGATGCAAAGTTTTCAAAATCTTTTGAAAAAGTCAAAGGATTTGCCCTTGGTGACCCCTCAACTCTGTCTAAAAAAACAGATAAATGGTGCAACACTGACATCTACTGTTCTAATCATATAACTGCAGTTAGAACAGTAGTAAATGCAGTTAGAACTGTTAGAAAAATCACTGTTTCAACCTGGGTTAATCTGTGTAGAACTGGTGGAACACTGCAGCTGCCTGCTGCAGCCAGTATGTACGGTGGCCCTGAAGTGCAAACCACATGAACAAATCACTTAACACAAGCACACATTCAAAAACACTACAACATTAACTACTGGTGACCCTAAAGTGCAAAACACTACAACAATAACCAAAACACAACTACATGAACCAAACTGGAAGAGGTGGGTACCAGTGGGCAACATGAGACATCGGAAGTGGAAGTGATTCTGCCTGTATGAAAAAACTTTCAAAAGTAATACAAGTTTTGGGGAAATACTACTGTTATTATGACACAAAATGCAGTTTGAAGGTTATTTGAAGTGAGAAAGTGCTTGTATAGACGTCAAATCTGTGCTCATTTTATCAAGATGAAGTCTGTCTAAAAATTTACTCCGACGATGTCGGAGATGTGAGTGTGAATGACAGAGTAATGGATTTATTCTGTTTTGATGTATTAAAAACAACGATATAACATCAAATATGTATTTCAACCAGTTTAATTATACACAAAATGTAGCAATTGTAGCACAATTATACACAAATTGTAGCTAGAAAAGCACTCAGAGGGCACAGACCTCCGCCAAGCAGCTTCAGTCCACCCCAACACAATCTCCCAAAGACAAAGTATACTTAAAAAACACTCAACATCTTTGTGCTATATATGTGCATATATATGCTCTGTCCTACCACAAGGTGGCACTGCAGGGCTTTCTAACACTCCCAATGTTCAACATCTTTTAAAAAATTTCTGGATCCAGGCTGTGATCTGGATCACTCCCAAAACTCAATCATTTGTTCCTTCTCCCATTTCACAGGGGCTGAGGGGGCAACTCCCACTTCATTTCATGTGCAGTCAATATGACCGCCTATGGCTGGAATAGGTACAAATGATTATGTCTTCTTTGTCTTTTTTTTAATTCATGAAAGAAAAAATATGGTAGCCTTCTGAGACCCTGCATCCACATGCATGGACATGGTATTTTGGCTTCCCTGCACCATAACCCTGAATCTGGAAGTTTAAAAACTTTGAAAACTGCCTGTTGTTCTCTTCAGTACGGCACTCTCCAGGAGCTGTGTGCTGAACCTGGCGGCAGGGGGGGCATGGCTGTGATCTGCTATTACTTATTACTATTCATAGGACTGCTATCACTTATTTTTTATATTCATTAGGTCTTACTAATCCCAAATAACTAAGGTAAATTAGATTAGATTAGATTAGATTAGATTAGATTAGATTAGATTAGATTATACTTTATTAATCCCACAATGGGGAAATTTCCTCATTACAGCAGCAGAGAAAAAGCAGAAAAACACACAATATACCCTATACATAAAAAAGAAAATAAACAATCTACTATAAAGAAACATTCTAAATATACAATAAGATACAACAATAAGTGAGGTATGAATATGAAAGTAATATTTAACAAGGAAAACTCACATCTCCGACACCGTCGGAGTAAATTTTTAGACAGATTTCATCTTGATAAAATGAGCACAGATTTGACGTCTATACAACCACTTTCTCACTTCAAATAACCTTAAAAGTGCATTTTGTGTCATAACAACAGTAGTATTTCCCCGAAACTTGTATTACTTTTGAAAGTTTTCTCATACAAGCAGAATAACTTCCACTTCAAAAGCTCAACGGCGCCGTCCAATCAGCAACGTCTCATGTTGCCCACTGGTACCCACCTCTTCCAGCTTGGTTATTGTTGTTGTGTTTTGAACTTTAGGGTCACCAGTAGTTAATGTTGTACTGATGTTGAATGTGTACTCGTGTTTCTAGTTCTTTTTTTCAATTTTTACTTGTGTTTAGTCATTTGTTGATGTGGTTTGCACTTCAGGGCCACCCTAAGTGGTGGTAAATGTAGGATTTACCAATGAGCAGATATTCAGGAAGTGTTTAGCCTGTGACCAGTTTATGACTGATATCAGAAGATGACTGGTGAAAAAATGAATATATTTTCTGAATGAAATATTTTACAAATATCAAGTCTTGTGTCACTGAAAATCAATGCACCATAAGTCGGTTATACAGAAACAGCCATTCATCAGCAGGCATGGTGGATTAATAGCTGTAGCAATGCTGAACCAAACAAAGAGGTGTGGTGGGGCGACCAAATCATTGGCTGGTGCAACCAGAAAGTTGGTAGCACCACTGCTACTAGTGGAAAAGTTAGTCTGGAGCCCAAATTAAAATATATAATATATATGTTAAAACAACACAGCAACGTGCCAACATATATTTTACTTTCATATAAACAAATCCACAATATTTGTACACTGAATGCAGAGATGATTATTTAATAATATGTTAAGGGTTACTTACATTTATGAAGTCTTACAATTACAACAGGCCCTTTGAGGACAACCATGATGCTGATGTGTCCTGGGATGAATATGAGTTTGACACCTCTAACTGATGTACATGGTGGCCGTGCCATGCGAGAAAGTTTGTGATGCAATCCTTGAAATTGGTCAGCTAAGTCTGACCACCTTGAAATTTCTGCCACATCCCGACATGCACCACACCTGGACGTGCGCCATGTCCCGACAAGCGTGGGTGTGCGAGGGCCCGTTCAATGCTGCTTGCAGCTTTAATTAGGGCCCGAAGCACTACAGTGCGTAGGACCCTATTGTTCCTCTAGTGTTTGGCGGTTGGTTTGGCAGTTTGGCGGTTTGGCGGTTTCTTTTTCTTACGCCACTTTGAACCTCAATTTGACCCCCTAAACATGCTCAAAAACTCACCAAATTTGGCACACACATCAGGACTGGTGAAAAATTTGATATTTTGGGGGAATTACACATATGAATGGCAAAATGACTCAATAGCGCCACCTAGAAAATTGGCCTTTAGTGGAGTTAATACGGCTAGTTTCACGTAAACTCATGAAATTTGGTACACAGGTACAGTAGCCCGAGACAAAAACATTCCTGCTTTTAAAATTTCAAAAAAGGCTCAACAGCGCCCCCTAGAGCACGTAGTGTGCAGGCAATGGAATTTAACGAACTCCTCCTAGGATTTTTGTCCGATTTTCACCAAATTCGCTGTGTGGCATCTAGACCCATCCAGGATGAAAAGTTATTAAAATCTTGTGGCTGCGACACACGATGTGGGCGTGGCATGGCGGCCATTTTGAACAAAAAAGCTAAACAGCGCCAACTAGAACACGTGGTGCACAGGCATTGGAATTTAACAAACTCCTCCCAGGATTTTTATCCAATTTTCACCAAATTCGCTGTGTGTCATTTACACCCCTCCAGGATGAAAAGTTATTAAAATCTCGTGGATACGTCACACGGTGTGGGCGTGGCATGGCGGCCATTTTGAACAAAAAAGCGTAACCTCGCCCACTTCAACACGTGGTGCGCAGGCATTGGAATTTAACGAACTCCTCCCAGGATTTTTGTTTGATCTTCACCAAATTCGCTGTGTGGCATCTAAACCCCTCCAGGATGAAAAGTTATTAAAATCTTGTGGCTGCATCACACGGTGTGGGCGTGGCATGGCGGCCATTTTGAACAAAAAAGCTTAACATTGTACAATGGAACACGTTGTGCGCAGGCATTGGAATTTAACGAACTCCTCCCAGGATTTTTTCCGATCTTCACCAAATTCACTGTGTGGCATCTAGACCCCTCCAGGATGAAAAGTTATTAAATTCTCGTGGATACGTCACATGGTGTGGGCGTGGCATGGCGGCCATTTTGAACAAAATCGCCATGTGGAACGAAATGGGTTTTGGAGGTGAAGGGATCCATGTAAAATCACCAAATCCACACAAATCCTCATTAATCTCAAGACCTAATATTTAATATACAATTCAGGAATGGACGTGGTCAAACGGCTCCACAGCGCCCCCTAGAAATATTCAAATAGTCATATAAAATCACTGCTTTATCCTACAAACAAAAAATTTGGTACATACATATAGTATCCCAAGACCAACAGATTTGCACAGTCGAAATTCTAATTGGCTCTACGGCGCCCCCTAGACAAGGTCGTGTGGAGAGGAGTGCGGTGAGGAGCGAGGGCCCGTCCGACGCTGCTTGCAGCTTTAATTATTATTAGGGCCCGAGCACCAGCGGTGCGTAGGACCCTATTGGAATTGTATTCGTTTTTATTATTATTTTTCTCCTGACGGAAGAACTGCATTTTTGAGGGCCTAAACGCGCTCAAAAACTCACAAAAATTTGCACACACATCAGAAGTGGCGAAAAATTTTATATTTCATGGGAGCTGCACATGTGTGTGGCAAAATGGCTCTGTAGCGCCACCTTGAAAATTGGGTTCTATGGGAGTTAATACGGCTAGCTTCATGTAACCCTACCAAATTTGGTACACATGTGCACCAAGACATGACAAACAAAATTGCCTAATCAATCCATCAGCAAAAGTGTACAGAAAGTCTACCATTTTGCTTTATATTTCTGATTTTTGTGCATATTCAAAAGCTATAACCGCACACAGGGTAACTCCAAGACAGCTGAAATTTGGTCAGTACATACAACAGTCCTTCATGATTAAAAGTTATCAAAACGCTCCGCAAAAGTCTGAGGGCGTGGGCGTGGCGGCCTCCTGAACTTTGATGTTTCGCCATATAATTTCAAGTGCTGTCTAAATACACTTCACAGGCTCCGATCTGCTTCAAACTTTACACATTTGATCATAGTCCTGCCCTGATCACATCTATATGACAATATTCACCCACAGTCATAGCGCCACCTCCTGGCAACAGGAAATGAAAATTTTTACATTTTAATGTACTGTTATTAGCCGGTTGACCGTATTCAACTGAAATGTGGTTACATAAGCCTCAAGACATTAATGATGATTCATGGAGAAAACTGTGACTGGTAGTCAAACGATGTGTCTGTGGCTGGGTGGCGAACTTCGATGTCTCGCCATGACTACTAAAGTGTTTATATCTCAGCTGTACATGATCCGATCTGGCCCAAATTTCATGTGCTGGACAACAGTCCACTTCTGAACACATTCACATTTTAAAATTTAGTCATAGTCAAAGCGTCACCTAGTGGTAACAGGAACCGAAAATGGGACTTTTGCCCTTACCACTGCTTCAAATTTAGTAATATAATCCTGAAATTTGGCCAGTATATACAACAGGCTTTAATGATGAAAAGTTATCAAAATCTTCCACAAAAGTGAAACGGTGCGGCCGTTGCGGCCCTCTGAACTTTGAGTCATATGAAGGGGTTATGCTCCACTCTCCCCTACTCTAGCAGCCTGTCAGTGCTGCAGCCACCATCCCCCATTGCAAACAAACACACACACACACACACACACACACACACACAGAGACACACACACACACACACAGAGACACACACAGAGACAAACACATGCAGGATCAGAGAGAGAGAGAGAGAGAAAGAGAGAGAGAGAGAAATCCACTCCTGGAATGAGTTTAACTGTCTCTACCTTAAATACTGAATACTACCATGTATAATACACATCTTGCATTTAATGTTGCGCTTTAAAATAATTCATTGATTCATGATTTTAAGTTTTCTTTTAAACATACATAAAATGATCTTGTGACATGTAAAATGACAGTAAAGTTTAATCTGAACCTATAACTAACAAAAAAGCCTTGGTAAGTTGTTGTAAGTCACACATGTAGTGTCCAATCTGCTTTAGGTTTGTTGTTTCATGAAAGCTGTGTGACTGACCACATCTACAAGCTAATAAAGTGAGAAACCACTTTCTCTTGAAGTGAGAAAGTGGTTGTATAGACGTCAAATCTGGGTCATTTTATCAAGATGAAGTCTGTATTAAAAATAACGATATAACATCAAATATGTATTTCATCAAGTTTAATTATACATTCGTCAATATTCATATCATCACAAATTGTATCTAGAAAAGCACTCAGAGAGCACAGAGCTATGCCAAGCATGGCTGTGATCTGCTATTACTTATTACTATTCATAGGACTGCTACCACTTATGACTTATATTCATGAGGTCCTACTAATCCCAATTAACTAAGGTAAATTAGATTACATTAGATTATACTTTATTAATCCCACAACGGGGAAATAGTCCACTTCTGAACACATCCACATTTTAAAATTTAGTCATAGTCATAGCGTCACATAGTGGTAAAAGGATTCTCATTTGTCCTTACCACTGCTCCATACTTTGTGATATCATCCTGAAATTTGGCCAGTATATACAACAGGCCTTAAAGATGAGAAGTTATCAAAATCTTCCACAAAAGTCAAAGGATGTGACCGTGGTGGCCCTCTGACCTTTATGTACTTTTACCGTTGTACAGCAGCTCTGGATTAAATCCAGATAAATGGTGCAACGCTGACACCTACTGTTCAAATCGTATAAATGCAGGTCTGTGTCATTGTAGAAAAATCCCTCTGTTTCAATACATTTTAATGTATTATTATTATTTGGTTGATCGTATTCAACTGAAATTTGGTGACATAAGCCTCAAGATGTTGATGATGATTCATGGAGAAAACTGTGACTGGTCGTGACTGGTGGCGTGGCGAACTTGATGTCTCGTCATGACAACTAAAATGTTTATATCTCAGCTGTACATGATCCAATCTATCCCAAATTTCATATTCTGGACAAGAGTCCACTTCTGAACACATCCACATTTTAAAATTTAGTCATAGTCATAGCACCACCGATTGGTAACAGGAACTTAAAGACAGTATATTTGCAGGTACCATTGCTTCAAACTTTGCAATATAAGCAATATATATATAAAGCTCACGTGCAAAAGCTCATATCTCTCCCAAAACCTTTCACTCATGTTTCAAAACTAAATTTCTTTCTCATATAAATAGTCAGTGCCACCAAAAATTGCACTGACTATTCTCAATTGCTTTGGCTCATTTCTTGAAACAGACCAGACGTTCTCAACACTCTTGGTGCTTTTGCCAAAATAACCTGGATGGTTCAGCACAACACCATGGTTCACCTGCAAAAGCTCATATCTCTCCCAAAGCAGTTTACACGACTGGTCAAAACTAAATTCTATTCTCATATAAATAGTCAGTGCCTCCAAAATTCATCGTCCCTTTGGCATTGTGTGAGCACTCTTATAAATGTCTATTTATATAATGGTTTGTGTCATTTGAAAACAAAATAGCATTTTGAGAAGTAATAACATCATTTTGAATGTAAAGTTTCAATTGAAGGAGAATTGAGGGCTTTTGCTCATTGTGTTTGTGTGTTTTCTGATTTGTGTGCAGAGTTCTGAAAGTATGAGGCATGCTTTCAGAAAATGTGTGTAAACTATCAAGAAAACTGTATTGACACACATAAAGTAACTTTCATACATCAGAGTAAAAAGAAAATCTATACATCATTACATACTGTAATATAAACACATAAACAAAAAACAAGGAACATTATATGGAGCCTACAGTGCTGTAAATAAAGCTGTCCTCACCGTCCCTCTCCTGGCCACCGTATGTTCATGACTAATCCTGACAATTGAACAGACTATTGTGCATGTGATGACTTATACAATGAAATGATGCTGACATGTTTTGGAGTGAACGACCATCAGACTGAGAAGTCAACAATCAGTTTAGATCAACAAGATCTGTTCACTTGGATATTGTGCTAAATGAAGGCTACCTGTACTAAATCATTTGCAAAGATGTACTGAGACATCAGGACAAGTACGAAGATGTTTGCAATTTGATGAAATGAAGGAGAAATTCCAGTCTGTTGTGAACAATTGCCAAGTAGTTTGGAGGTTTATACGTGCTGTTTTGAGAATGTAATTTCAGTTTCGAGAAATGAGCCAAACCTATGGAGAAAAACTGTAAAAAACCGATATAACATCAGATATGTATTTCAGCTAGTTTAATTATACATTCGTCAATATTCATATCATCACAGATTGTAGCTAGAAAAGCAGTCAGAGAGCACAGACCTCCGCCAAGGAGCTTCAGTCCACCCCAACACAATCTCCCAACGACAAAGTATACTTAAAAAACACTCAACATCTTTGTCCTATATATGTGCATATATATGCTCTGTCCTACCACAAGGTGGCACTGCAGGGCTTTCTAACACTCCCAATGTTAAATATCTTTTAAAAAAATCCCCAGATCCAGACACTGATCTGGATCACTCCCAAAACTCAATCATTTGTTCCTTGTCCCATTTCACAGGGGCTGAGGGGGACTTCATTTCATGTGGCCTATTCTGCCTATGGCTGGAATATGTACAAATGATTATGTCTTCTTTGTCTTTTTTTTAATTCATGAAAAAAAAATATGGTAGCCTCCTGAGACCGTGCGTTCACATGCGTGAACATGGTATTTTGGCTTCCCTGCACCATAAGTTGAAGTTGAGATTGTTAATTTGATTATAGCACAAAAAATAAATAGAAATTTGGGTATGTTGCAAATTTACAACAACGGGCATAATGGTCAATAATAGCGACCCAATAATACAGTAATATAACAATAATAAAACAGATTTTTAAAATTGATAACAGAACAGACAAAAATAGAACAGATAGCATCTCACTCACAGATTTTTAAATTAATAACACAACAGACAATAGTCAATGAGAAATGAGTTTGACACCACTGATGTTCATGGTGGGTGAGAAAGTTTGTGATACAATCCTTGAAATTGGTCAGCTAAGTCTGAGCACCTTGAAATTTCTGCCACATCCCGACATGCACCACACCTGGACGTGCGCCACGTCCCGACACGCGTGGGTGTGCGAGGGCCCGTTCAACGCTGCTTGCAGCTTTAATTATTATTATTTTTCTCCTGACAGAAGAACTGCATTTTTGAGGGCCTAAACGCGCTCAAAAACTCACGAAAATTTGCACACACATCAGAAGTGGCGAAAAATTTTATATTTCATGGGAGCTGCACATGTGTGTGGCAAAATGGCTCGATAGCGCCACCTTGAAAATTGGGTTCTATGGGAGTTAATACGGCTAGTTTCATGTAACCCTACCAAATTTGGTACACATGTGCACCAAGACAAGACAAACAAAATTGCCTAATCAATCCATCAGCAAAAATGTACAGGAAGTCCGCCATTTTGCTTTATATTTCTGATTATTGGACATATTCAAAAGCTATAACCGAACACAGGGTAACTCCAAGACAGCTGAAATTTGGTCAGTACATACAACAGTCCTTCATGATTAAAAGTTATCAAAACGCTCCGCAAAAGTCTGAGGGCGTGGGCGTGGCGGCCTCCTGAACTTTGATGTTTCGCCATAAATTTTGGAATGCTGTCTAAATACACTTCACAGGCTCCGATCTGCTTCAAACTTTACACATTTGATCACAGTCCTGCCCTGATCACATCCATATGACAATATTCATCCACAGTCATAGCGCCACCTCCTGGCAACAGGAAATGACATTTTTTTACATTTTAATGTACTATTATTAGTCGGTTGACCGTATTCATCCGAAATGTGGTGACATGAGCCTCAAGACATTAATGATGATTCATGGAGAAAACTGTGACTGGTCGTCAAACGGTGTGTTTGTGGCTGGGTGGCGAACTTCGATGTCTCGCCATGACTACTAAAGTGTTTATATCTCAGCTGTACATGATCCGATCTGGCCCAAATTTCATGTGCTGGACAACAGTCCACTTCTGAACACATCCACATTTTAAAATTTAGTCATAGTCATAGCGTCACCTAGTGGTAAAAGGATTCTCTGACGAGGACATTTGTCCTTACCACTGCTCCATACTTTGTGATATCATCCTGAAATTTGGCCAGTATATACAACAAGCCTTAAAGATGGGAAGTTATCAAAATCTTCCACAAAAGTCAAACGGTGCGGCCGTGGTGGCCCTCTGACCTTTATGTACTTTTACCGTTGTCAGCATCTCTGGATTAAATCCAGATAAATGGTGCAACGCTGACACCTACTGTTCAAATCGTATAAATGCAGGTGTGTCATTGTAGAAAAATCCCTCTGTTTCAATACATTTTAATGTATTATTATTATTTGGTTGACCGTATTCAACTGAAATTTGGTGACATAAGCCTCAAGATGTTGATGATAATTCATGGAGAAAACTGTGACTGTTAGTCAAACAGTGTGTCTGTGGCAGCGTGGCGAAGTTGATGTCTCGTCATGACAACTAAAATGTTTATATCTCAGCTGTACATGATCCAATCTATCCCAAATATCATATTCTGGACAAGAGTCCACTTCTGAACACATCCACATTTTAAAATTTAGTCATAGTCATAGCACCACCGATTGGTAACAGGAACTTAAAGACAGTATATTTGCAGGTATCATTGCTTCAAACTTTGCAATATAAGCAATATATATATAAAGCTCACGTGCAAAAGCTCATGTCTCTCCCAAAAACTTTCACTCATGTTTTAAAACTAAATTTCTTTCTCATATAAATAGTCAGTGCCACCAAAAATGCACTGACTATTCTCAATTGCTTTGGCTCATTTCTTGAAACAGACCAGACGTTCTCAACACTCTCGGTGCTTTTGCCAAAATAACATGGATGGTTCAGCACAACACCATGGTTCACCTGCAAAAGCTCATATCTCTCCCAAAACAGTTCACACGACTGGTCAAAACTAAATTCTGTTCTCATATAAATAGTCAGTGCCACCAAAATTCATTGTCCCTTTGGCATTGTGTGAGCACTCTTATAAATGTCTATTCATATAATGGTTTGTGTCATTTGAAAACAAAATAGCATTTTGAGAAGTAATAACATCATTTTGAATGTAAAGTTTCAATTGAAGGAGAATTGAGGGCTTTTGCTCATTGTGTTTGTGTGTTTTCTGATTTGTGTGTAGAGTTCTGAGAGTATGAGGCATGCTTTCAGAAAATGTGTGTAAACAATCAAGAAAACTGTATTGACACACATAAAGTTACTTTCATACATCAGAGTAAAAAGAAAATCTATACAGCATAACATACTGTAATATAAACACATCAATAAACAACAAGGAACATTATATGGAGCCTACAGTGCTGTAAATAAAGCTGTCCTCACCGTCCCTCTCCTGGCCACCGTATGTTCATGACTAATCCTGACAACTGAACAGACTATTGTGCATGTGATGACTTATACAATGAAATGATGCTGACATGTTTTGGAGTGAACAACCATCAGACTGAGAAGTCAACAATCAGTTTAGATCAACAAGATCTATTCACTTGGAAATTGTGCTAAATGAAGGCTACCTGTACTAAATCATTTGCAAAGATGTACTGAGACATCGAGACAAGAACTAAGATGTTTGCAATTTGATGAAATGAAGGAGAAATGCCAGTCTGTTGTGAACAATTGCCAAGTAGTTTGGACGTTTGTCCATGTCGTTTTGAGATTGTAATTTCAGTTTCGAGAAATGAGCCAAACCAATGGAGAAAAACTGTAAAAAACCGATATAACATCAGATATGTATTTCAGCTAGTTTAATTATACATTCGTCAATATTCATATCATCACAAATTGTAGCTCGAAAAGCAGTCAGAGAGCACAGACCTCCGCCAAGGAGCTCCAGTCCACCCCAACACAATCTCCCAACGACAATGTATACTTAAAAAACACTCAACATCTTTGTGCTATATATGTGCTATATATGTGCTCTGTCCTACCACAAGGTGGCACTGCAGGGCTTTCTAACACTCCCAATGTTAAATATCTTTTTAAAAATTCCTGGATCTAGACACTGATCTGGATCACTCCCAAAACTCAATCATTTGTTCCTTGTCCCATTTCACAGGGGCTGAGGGGGCAACTCCCACTTCATTTCATGTGCAGTCAATATGACCGCCTATGGCTGGAATAGGTACAAATGATTATATCTTCTTTGTCTTTTTCTAATTCATGAAAAAAAAATATGGTAGCCTCCTGAGACCGTGTGTTCACATGCGTGGACATGGTATTGTGGCTTCCCTGCACCATAAGTTGAAGTTAAGATTGTTAATTTGATTATAGCACAAAACATAAATAGAAATTTGGGTATGTTGCAAATTTGCAACAACGGGCATAATGGTCAATAATAGCGACCCAATAATACAGTAATATAACAATAATAAAACAGATTTTTAAAATTGATAACAGAACAGACAAAAATAGAACAGATAACATCTCACTCACAGATTTTTAAATTAATAACACAACAGACAATAGTCACTGAGAAATGAGTTTGACACCACTGATGTTCATGGTGGCCGAGAAAGTTTGTGATACAATCCTTGAAATTGGTCAGCTAAGTCTCAGCACCTTGAAATTTCTGCCACATCCCGACACGCGTGGGTGTGCGAGGGCCCGTTCAACGCTGCTTGCAGCTTTAATTATTATTATTATTGTTGTTATTAACTAACATGTTTCCTCTCTATACTCATAATTAGACTTTGATCCAGCAGGTCTGAGGGCGTCTCCAGACCTGGACCAGAACCAGGACCAGACTGAGACTAAATCCTGTATCAGTGTAGAACAGAAGATCACCTCACTGAGGGTCATCAGAGTTTTACATGGACCATGTGGACCAACTGAAGACCTGGTTCTCAAACGTCTGCAGGTCCTACCACCACTAACTGTCCTCTGTGTTCCAGTTCAACCCTACGTGGTCCTGTACTCCACGGCGCCCCCCTCTGGTCTCCATCCAGCCATGCTGGTCTGCAGCGTCTACGACTTCTACCCCAAAACCATCAAAGTGAGCTGGTTCAGAGACGGGAAGGAGGTCACCTCAGACGTCACCTCCACCGACGAGATGGAGAACGGGGACTGGTACTACCAGGTCCACTCACACCTGGAGTACACGCCCAGGTGAGTCCAGGGCCTGGATCAGGACCAGGTCCAGGTCCAGGTCCAGGTCCAGGTCCAGGTCCATGTTCAGGTTCAGGTCCAGGTTGATGAATCAGTGATGTTGGTTTGTGTTGCTGCAGGTCTGGAGAGAAGATCTCCTGTGTGGTGGAACACGCCAGCCTGAAGGAACCTCTGAGAACCTACTGGGGTAAACACCTGTCTGTCTGTCTGTCTGTCTGTCTGTCTGTCTGTCTCTCACCTGTCTGTCTGTCTGTCTGTCTGTCTCTCACCTGTCTGTCTGTCTGTCTGTCTGTCTGTCTGTCTGTCTCTCACCTGTCTGTCTGTCTGTCTGTCTGTCTGTCTCTCACCTGTCTGTCTGTCTGTCTGTCTGTCTGTCTGTCTGTCTGTCTGTCTGTCTGTCTGTCTCTCACCTGTCTGTCTGTCTGTCTGTCTGTCTGTCTGTCTCTCACCTGTCTGTCTCTCACCTGTCTGTCTGTCTGTCTGTCTGTCTCTCACCTGTCTGTCTCTCACCTGTCTGTCTGTCTGTCTGTCTGTCTCTCACCTGTCTGTCTCTCACCTGTCTGTCTGTCTGTCCGTCTGTCCGTCTGTCTGTCTGTCTGTCTGTCTGTCTCTCACCTGTCTGTCTGTCTGTCCTCAGATCCGTCCATGCCTGAGTCTGAGAGGAACAAGATCGCTATCGGAGCCTCAGGACTGGTTCTGGGTCTGGTCTTATCTCTGGCTGGATTCATCTACTACAAGAGGAAGGCCCGAGGTCAGACCCCTTTATACCAGTCACAACCAGTTTATACCAGTTTATACCAGTCACAACCAGTTTAGACCAGTTTACACCAGTCACAACCAGTTTAGACCAGTTTACACCAGTCACAACCAGTTTAGACCAGTTTACACCAGTCACAACCAGTTTACACCAGTTTACACCAGTCACAACCAGTTTAGACCAGTTTACACCAGTCACAACCAGTTTAGACCAGTTTATACCAGTCACAACCAGTTTAGACCAGTTTATACCAGTCACAACCAGTTTAGACCAGTTTAAACCAGTTTAATGATGTGCTGCCAGTATCTGTTGTTGACCTTCTCTTTGTCTCTGTTTCCAGGACGTACTCTGGTTCCAACCACTAACTGAGGAAGGATCCTGGTCCTGATCCTGGTTCTGGTTCTGGTCCTGGACCTGGTTCTGATCCTGGTCCTGGTCCTGATCCTGGTTCTGGTTCTTAGATTAAAAATATCAGCTGTTACTTCAACCTGCTTTTTCTGTTTTTACCTCAGCAGATGATTCTGTTTGGACTGGACTGTTCTAAACCTGGTCCAGGACTGGATGTCTGATGCTGCAGCTGGTCCTGGACCAGGTTCCATGGTGTGGACCTGGTTCTGGTCTTGTCTGTGTGACCTGGACTAGGTTCCATGGTCTGGACCTGGTTCTGGTCTTGTCTGTGTGACCTGGACTAGGTTCCATGGTCTGGACCTGGTTCTGGTCTTGTCTGTGTGACCTGGACTAGGTTCCATGGTCTGGACCTGGTTGTGGTCTCGTCTGTGTGACCTGGACCAGGTTCCATGGTGTGGACCTGGTTCTGGTCTTGTCTGTGTGACCTGGACTAGGTTCCATGGTGTGGACCTGGTTGTGGTCTCGTCTGTGTGACCTGGACCAGGTTCCACGGTGTGGACCTGGTTCTGGTCTTGTCTGTGTGACCTGGACCAGGTTCCATGGTGTGGACCTGGTTCTGGTCTTGTCTGTGTGACCTGGACCAGGTTCCATGGTGTGGACCTGGTTCCGGTCTTGTCTGTGTGACCTGGACCAGGTTCCAAGGTGTGGACCTGGTTCCGGTCTCGTCTGTGTGACCTGGACCAGGTTCCACGGTGTGGACCTGGTTCCGGTCTTGTCTGTGTGACCTGGACCAGGTTCCACGGTGTGGACCTGGTTCTGGTCTTGTCTGTGTGACCTGGACCAGGTCCAGCCTCTTGTATCTCTTTGAAATCATGTAATCAGGACTTTGATTCAGCTTTTTACATTTGTACTGGATGTTTCAATAAAGCGTCTCCAACTCTGATCTGTCAGCTGGTTTCTACCTGGACGGACTCCGACAGGTGTGTCCAGGTCACTGCTGCACCCACACCTACACCCACCACTGGTTACACCAGGTTAACACCACGTTAACACCCATTTAGACCAGTCTATACCAGTTTACTCCACCTTCCAGTGGTGAACCATCAGGTCCTGGTTGATCCCCTGAACCAGTCTGATGATGTGGGACCAGGGAGTCATTCCAGGTGTTCTGCTGCCCTCTACAGGCTGAACTCTGCAGCTGATTCTGATCCAACCTCCTCCTGGAGACACAACAGAGATGTTCAGCTGAAGGACAGTCAGTGTAAAGACAGAACTTCCTCCACCTGTTTTAGCCTGATAGAGAGTCTGTTTACTAAAACCAGTTTACCAGATAATCCAGGATTATTCTAGTTAGTCTGACTTTTAGATCCAACACAGCTCAGGTTCAGTTACCCTGTTAACTGATGCTAACTAACCTGGGACAGGGCAGGCTAAGTGTCAGGGTACCAACCACTGGATGATCAGAGTAATCAATAGTCTAATAGATATTGACTGATTCTGATTGGCAGATGGAGCCAGAGGGGGAGGAGTTTGGAGGAGGAACCATAAACAAACGTTATAAAAACTGATGTTCACATCAAACATCCTGTCAGACGACTGACTGAGAGGTTTAATCCAATAAAAACATATAAACATCACCTGAGTCTGTGTTAGCCCCCCCTACAGCACCTGGAGGATACTGGTTCTGAGAAAGTCTCCAAACTGGATGGGACCGGTCCAACTCACCTGCTGTGTCCCACAATGCAACACTGGAACGTCCACAACAAACCATGAAGACAGAGTCAGAGGTGGAACATAAAGTAAACGGTACTTAGGACTGGAGTTTCTGATTAAAGCTCCAGTCAGGAGGAAAGTTCACACTTCCTCAGGGAAACAAACTCAGACAGATGGTTATGAACACCAACATCTAGACCCTATGAACACCAACATCTAGACCCTATGGACACCAACATCTAGACCCTATGGACACCAACATCTAGACCCCTATGAACACCAACATCTAGACCCCTATGAACACCAACATCTAGACCCCTATGAACACCAACATCTAGACCCTATGAACACCAACATCTAGACCCTATGAACACCAACATCTAGACCCTATGAACACCAACATCTAGACTCTATGAACACCAACATCTAGACTCTATGAACACCAACATCTAGACCCTATGAACACCAACATCTAGACCCCTATGAACACCAACATCTAGACCCCTATGAACACCAACATCTAGACCCTATGAACACCAACATCTAGACCCTATGAACACCAACATCTAGACCCCTATGAACACCAACATCTAGACCCCTATGAACACCAACATCTAGACTCTATGAACACCAACATCTAGATCCTATAAACACCAACATCTAGACCCCTATGAACACCAACATCTAAACCCCTATGAACACCAACATCTAGACCCTATGAACACCAACATCTAGACTCTATGAACACCAACATCTAGACTCTATGAACACCAACATCTAGACCCCTATAAACACCAACATCTAGACCCTATGAACACCAACATCTAGACCCCTATGAACACCAACATCTAAACCCCTATGAACACCAACATCTAGACCCTATGAACACCAACATCTAGACCCTATGAACACCAACATCTAGACCCTATGAACACCAACATCTAAACCCCTATGAACACCAACATCTAGACCCCTATGAACACCAACATCTAGACCCTATGAACACCAACATCTAGACCCCTATGAACACCAACATCTAGACCCCTATAAACACCAACATCTAGACCCTATGAACACCAACATCTAGACCCCTATGAACACCAACATCTAGACCCTATAAACACCAACATCTAGACCCCTATGAACACCAACATGTAGACCCCTATGAACACCAACATCTAGACCCTATGAACACCAACATCTAGACCCTATGAACACCAACATCTAGACCCCTATGAACACCAACATCTAGACCTCTATGAACACCAACATCTAGACCCTATGAACACCAACATCTAGACCCCTATGAGCACCAACATCTAGACCCCTATGAACACCAACATCTAGACCCCTATGAACACCAACATCTAGACCCTATGAACACCAACATCTAGACCCCTATGAACACCAACATCTAGACCCTATGAACACCAACATCTAGACCCCTATGAGCACCAACATCTAGACCCTATGAACACCAACATCTAGACCCCTATGAACACCAACATCTAGACCCCTATGAACACCAACATATAAACCCCTATGAACACGAACATTTAGACCCTATGAACACCAACATCTAGACCCCTATGGACACCAACATCTAGACCCCTATGGACACCAACATCTAGACCCCTATGAACACCAACATCTAGACCCCTATGGACACCAACATCTAGACCCCTATGAACACCAACATCTAGACCTCTATGAACACCAACATCTAGACCCTAAGGACACCAACATCTAGACCCTATGAACACCAACATCTAGACCCTATGGACACCAACATCTAGACCCCTATGAAGACCAACATCTAGACCTCTATGAACACCAACATCTAGACCCCTATGAACACCAACATCTAGACCCTAAGGACACCAACATCTAGACCCTATGAACACCAACATCTAGACCCCTATGGACACCAACATCTAGACCCCTATGAAGACCAACATCTAGACCCTATGAACACCAACATCTAGACCCTAAGGACACCAACATCTAGACCCTATGAACACCAACATCTAGACCTCTATGAACACCAACATCTAGACCTCTATGAACACCAACATCTAGACCCTAAGGACACCAACATCTAGACCCTATGAACACCAACATCTAGACCCCTATGAACACCAACATCTAGACCCCTATGGACACCAACATCTAGACCCTATGAACACCAACATCTAGACCCCTATGAACACCAACATCTAGACCCTATGAACACCAACATCTAGACCCCTATGAACACCAACATCTAGACCCCAACAAACACCAACATCTAGACTCCAATGAACACCAACATCTAGACCAGTATGAACACCAACATCAAGACCCAATGAACACCAACATCTAGACCCTATGAACACCAACATGCAGACCCTATGAACTTTTATAACATCTAGACCCTATGAACACCAACATCTAGACCCCTATGAACACCAACATCTGGAGCCCCTATGAACACCAACATCTGAGGCCACAACAGACACCAACATCTAGACCCCTCTATGAACACCAACATCTAGACCCCTGAACATAACATCTAGACCCTATGGGCACCAACATCTAGACCCCTATGAACACCAACATCTAGACTCTATGAACGCACACCAACATCTAGACCCCTATGAACACCAACATCTAGACCCCTATGAACACCAACATCTAGACCCTATGAGCACCAACATCTAGACCCTAGAACACCAACATCTAGACCCCTATGAACACCAACATCTAGACCCCTATGAACACCAACATCTAGACCCCTATGAACACCAACATCTAGACCCTATGAACACCAACATCTAGACACTATGAACACCAACATCTAGACCCCTATGGACACCAACATCTAGACCCTATGAACACCAACATCTAGACCCTGAACACCAACATCTAGACCCTATGAACACCCCAACATCTAGACCCTATGGACACCAACATCGAGACCCCTATGAACACCAACATCTAGACCCTATGAACACCAACATCTAGACCCTATGAACACCAACATCTAGACCCCTATGAACACCAACATCTAGACCTATGAACACCAACATCTAGACCCCTATGAACACCAACATCTAGACCCTATGAACACCAACATCTAGACCCCTATGAACACCAACATCTAGACCCTATGAACACCAACATCTGGACCCCTATGAACACCAACATCTAGACCCTATGAACACCAACATCTAGACCCTATGAACACCAACATCTAGACCCCTATGAACACCAACATCTGGACCCTATGAACACCAACATCTAGACCCCTATGAACACCAACATCTAGACCCCTATGAACACCAACATCTAGACCCCTATAGACACCAACACCTAGACCCTATGAAAACCAACATCTAGACCCTATGAACACCAACATCTAGACCCTATGAACACCAACATCTAGACCCCTATGGACACCAACATCTAGACCCTGAACACCAACATCTAGACCCTATGAAAACCAACATCCAGACCCTATGAACACCAACATCTAGACCCTATGAACACCAGCATCTAGACCCTATGAACACCAGCATCTAGACCCTATGAACACCAACATCTAGACCCTATGAACACCAACATCTAGACCCCTATTGAACACAACATCTAGACCCCTATGAACACCAACATCTAGACCCTATGAACACAACATCTAGACCCTATGAACACAACATCTAGACCCCTATGAACACCAACATCTAGACCCTATGAACACCAACATCTAGACCCTATGAACACCAACATCTAGACCCTATGAACACTAACATCTAGACCCCTATGAACACCAACATCTAGACCCTATGAAAACCAACATCCAGACCCTATGAACACCAACATCTAGACCCTATGAACACCAGCATCTAGACCCTATGAACACCAGCATCTAGACCCTATGAACACCAACATCTAGACCCTATGAACACCAACATCTAGACCCCTATGAACACCAACATCTAGACCCCTATGGACACCAACATCTAGACCCCTATGAACACCAACATCTAGACCCCTATGAACACCAACATCTAGACCCCTATGAACACCAACATCTAGACCCCTATGAACACCAACATCTAGACCCCTATGAACACCAACATCTTGATCCCTATGAACACCAACATCTAGACCCTATGAACACCAACATCTAGACCCTATGAACACCAACATCTAGACACTATGAACACCAACATCTAGACCCTATGAACACCAACATCTAGACCCCTATGAACACCAACATCTAGACTCTATGAACACCAACATCTAGACCCTATGAACACCAACATCTAGACCCTATGAACACCAACATCTAGACCCCTATGAACACCAACATCTAGACCCTATGAACACCAACATCTAGACCCCTATGAACACCAACATCTAGACCCCTATGAACACCAACATCTAG
Source organism: Dascyllus trimaculatus (assembly GCA_024666655.1). NCBI lineage: Eukaryota > Metazoa > Chordata > Actinopteri > Pomacentridae > Dascyllus > Dascyllus trimaculatus. Next base: position 1,571,089 of record CM045464.1, on the reverse strand, counting down.
ACCCCTATGAACACCAACATCTAGACCCTATGAACACCAACATCTAGACCCCTATGAACACCAACATCTAGACCCTATGAACACCAACATCTAGACCCTATGAACACCAACATCTAGACCCCTATGAACACCAACATCTAGACCCTATGGACACCAACATCTAGACCCCTATGAACACCAACATCTAGACCCTATGAACACCAACATCTAGACCCCTATGAACACCAACATCTAGACCCTATGGACACCAACATCTAGACCCCTATGAACACCAACATCTAGACCCCTATGGACACCAACATCTAGACCCTATGAACACCAACATCTAGACCCTATGAACACCAACATCTAGACCCTATGAACACCAACATCTAGACCCCATGAACACCAGGTTCTGGTTCCTACCAGTGAGTCCACGTCAACATTTAGTCTAAACATCTAACAATTTTCCTCCATCAGGTTCTACTGATGTTAGAGTTTCAACAGTTGGTGAAATGTTTTGGTAGAACCATGGATTCATCCATAGATCTACACTTAGAGGACCTTCATGGAGACACTGGACCAGCCTGGACTGAATATATTGTACTTTCTTTTCAATTTAAAGAGCCAGTAATGGTGTCAGATGCAAACTAAAAGTGCTGATCTGTTTTCCAACCACTAGAGGTCATCAAACACCAACAAATATTAAACAACAAACCGGATCAAAGCTATTGAACCAAGTAAACATCATGGAGAACATGAGACTATCTGCTGACTTCTTTTGCTGCAGCTCTGATGATCTGATTAAAATCACCACCATCATGCTGGTCTGAGGAGTGTTGTGATGTTACCTGGCGATGGGTCGGTTGTTCTTGGTGAAGTCTATGAGGTGAACAGCAAACGGCATGGAGCAGACTGCCAGCACGTTCACTACTTTGAAGGCCGAGAACCTCACCTGGACACACAGGAACACATGTACAGGTGAACACTCATTCTGGGATTAAAGGAAAACACTCCAGTCTTCAGTGTCTGTTTAGTTTTAGTAAAGTCCAGAAGGTGAAAGTCATGATTTCTGAGCAGGTTCATCAACATGTGATCTTTTAACTTTAAATTAGCCCCTGAGAAGCTGCACAGACGGACATGTAGTTAGTGTTTCCTGAAGTATCTGAGTCCAAACTTCTGCTTCTGATGGAAGATCTACTGCTCACACTTAAAGGGTTCTGCTGGTTAAATCAAAGAATCCATAAAAGTTCTTCATGAATCTCCATAAAAACAACAAAGTGCTGCTCCACTAGCATAAAGATAAATAAACTGTCCTGTAACACCTGAGGGACAGTTTCTACCTGTAATGTGTACAAAGGTGACACCTGCTGGACCAGGAAGTGTTCTGCACACACTTCCTGGTCCACACAATCTGACATAGATTATTACAAATGCAGTGTTTGAGATTAAAAACAGTGAAATGTAACATTACACTAAAATACCCTTTCAGATTTGTCAGCTGAATCATTCCTAAAATACTCAGAATGTAAACGACAGCTTCAGCTTGATGTCAGATTTCCACAGAGGCCTGATGATCAACTGTACATCTGCACCGACAGGTTAGAGCTTCAGTGATCTTCAGGTTTCAGTTATTATAATTATTATTATTATTATTAAACGATGTGACGTGAAGCCGCTGACCAGCAGCCGGTGGACGTTTCTCACCTTGAAGCCCAGTTTCTGCAGAAGGCGAGCTAACCTACGAGCTCCCAGCTTCGCCTCGTCCTCACTGAACAGAAGAACACCAGAGTTTAACAACAGAGTTTCTACATCAGTAAAATCAGGCTTTTAATGGATGAGTGATAATCTAATAATATCAAATACTGTATTAGAGATATACTGAAGTCAGAGAACATGAACAGAACTACTCCAACATCCTCCACCTGTTGTCATCAGGAGATCTTTGAAGAGCTTCAGGTTGTGGTTAAAAGGTGTTCTCTGAGGAAAACAACCTGAACGTTTGTAAGAGCTGGTTGAATGATCTAAATGCTGAGGAAAGGTGCTGCAGCGCTTCCTGTTTAATCTCCTTTATCAGAGGAAACCCTGGTCTGCCCTCGATGAAAGGATGAACCACTGAGACTCTTTTAAATCTACACATGAATCCACAGCAGACCAACAACATCAACCATCACCTGGCTACAGTCTGGTGTCACAACCTTCCTCAAACTCATGTTTTCATCACGGCCGAGGAAAAGTGTTTACAACAAGACACTGGACTTGATCTTTAAAACGATCTGACAGTGATCTCAGTTCTCATCAGATAAACAGTGTTTGTGTGGAGTTTGGTACCTCGTAGCTCCGGTGCAGATGATCTTCCCCGAGGACCAGATTGAAGCTGTGATCGTCGGTTTGCGAAGCTTCATCAGGACTTTCTGAAAACAGAGCAGACAAAGTTTCAGCGACCTAACATCAGAACACATGTTCATATATGCACAAACAAACCTAAAAACACACCGGTGGGTTGAAAGCCACGTCATCTTTTAAAAACATTATCAAAAGGTTTTCAGCCATAAACAGAAGAAACATGAAGAATCATCTGATGGTCAACTTTACCACTGTTATTTAACCGAGACGAGGGGTCATGTCAGGAAAATGAAGCTGAAAACTACCGTCTGTCATCACTGACGTTATTTTACATGACTCCTCTGAAGGAATGACAAGAAGGAGACTAGTGAGGGAGGACACCAAGACTCCTATGACTCCTCTGAAGGAGTTAGAAGAAGGAGACTAGTGAGGGAGGCCACCAAGACTCCTATGACTCCTCTGAAGGAGTTAGAAGAAGGAGACTAGTGAGGGAGGACACCAAGACTCCTATGACTCCTCTGAAGGAGTTAGAAGGAGACTAGTGAAGGAGGACACCAAGACTCCTATGACTCCTCTGAAGGAGTTAGAAGGAGACTAGTGAGGGAGGACACCAAGACTCCTATGACTCCTCTGAAGGAGGTAAAGAAGGAGACTAGTGAGGGAGGACACCAAGACTCCTATGACTCCTCTGAAGGAGTTAGAAGAAGGAGACTAGTGAGGGAGGCCACCAAGACTCCTATGACTCCTCTGAAGGAGTTAGAAGAAGGAGACTAGTGAGGGAGGACACCAAGACTCTTATGACTCCTCTGAAGGAGTTAAAAGAAGGAGACTAGTGAGGGAGGCCACCAAGACTCCTATGACTCCTCTGAAGGAGTTAGAAGAAGGAGACTAGAGAGGGAGGACACCAAGACTCCTATGACTCCTCTGAAGGAGTTAAAGAAGGAGACTAGTGAGGGAGGCCACCAAGACTCCTATGACTCCTTTGAAGGAGTTACTAGAAGGAGACTAGAGAGGGAGGACACCAAGACTCCTATGACTCCTCTGAAGGAGTTAGAAGAAGGAGACTAGTGAGGGAGGCCACCAAGACTCCTATGACTCCTCTGAAGGAGTTAGTAGAAGGAGACTAGAGAGGGAGGACACCAAGACTCCTATGACTCCTCTGAAGGAGTTAGAAGAAGGAGACTAGTGAGGGAGGACACCAAGACTCCTATGACTCCTCTGAAGGAGATAGAAGAAGGAGACTAGTGAGGGAGGCCACCAAGACTCCTATGACTCCTCTGAAGGAGTTAGAAGGAGACTAGTGAGGGAGGCCACCAAGACTCCTATGACTCCTCTGAAGGAGCTAGAAGAAGGAGACTAGTGAGGGAGGACACCAAGACTCCTATGACTCCTCTGGAGGAGTTAGAAGAAGGAGACTAGTGAGGGAGGACACCAAGACTCCTATGACTCCTCTGGAGGAGTTAGAAGAAGGAGACTAGTGAGGGAGGCCACCAAGACTCCTATGACTCCTCTGAAGGAGTTAAAGAAGGAGACTAGTGAGGGAGGCCACCAAGACTCCTATGACTCCTCTGAAGGAGTTAGAAGAAGGAGACTAGTGAGAGAGGCCACCAAGACTCCTATGACTCCTCTGAAGGAGTTAGAAGAAGGAGACTAGTGAGGGAGGCCACCAAGACTCCTATGACTCCTCTGAAGGAGTTAGAAGAAGGAGACTAATGAGGGAGGCCACCAAGACTCCTATGACTCCTCTGAAGGAGTTAGAAGAAGGAGACTAATGAGGGAGGCCACCAAGACTCCTATGACTCCTCTGAAGGAGTTAGAAGAAGGAGACTAGTGAGGGAGGCCAACAAGACTCCTATGACTCCTCTGAAGGAGTTAGAAGAAGGAGACTAGTGAGGGAGGACACCAAGACTCCTATGACTCCTCTGAAGGAGTTAGAAGAAGGAGACTAGTGAGGGAGGACACCAAGACTCTATGACTCCTCTGAAGGAGTTAGAAGAAGGAGACTAGTGAGGGAGGACACCAAGACTCTATGACTCCTCTGAAGGAGATACTAGAAGGAGACTAGTGAGGGAGGACACCAAGACTCCTATGACTCCTCTGAAGGAGATACTAGAAGGAGACTAGTGAGGGAGGACACCAAGACTCCTATGACTCCTCTGAAGGAGTTAGAAGAAGGAGACTAGTGAGGGAGGACACCAAGACTCCTATGACTCCTCTGAAGGAGTTAGAAGAAGGAGACTAATGAGGGAGGCCACCAAGACTCCTATGACTCCTCTGAAGGAGTTAGAAGAAGGAGACTAATGAGGGAGGCCACCAAGACTCCTATGACTCCTCTGAAGGAGTTAGAAGAAGGAGACTAGTGAGGGAGGCCACCAAGACTCCTATGACTCCTCTGAAGGAGTTAGAAGAAGGAGACTAGTGAGGGAGGCCACCAAGACTCCTATGACTCCTCTGAAGGAGTTAGAAGAAGGAGACTAATGAGGGAGGACATCAAGACTCCTATGACTCCTCTGAAGGAGTTAGAAGAAGGAGACTAGTGAGGGAGGACACCAAGACTCCTATGACTCCTCTGAAGGAGTTAGAAGAAGGAGACTAATGAGGGAGGACACCAAGACGAAAAATGTTTACTCAAACCAGATTCTGTAAAAAACTAAAAATCCTGAGATCCTCGGTACAAAAACTGTGAAACATGAGTGACTCAGCTGTGACCAACAATCACCTAATAAAAAAATCTAACTTTAAAGAGACTGTAAAGATGGAAATGGATGAATATCTTTAGTATGTGGAGACTAAAAGATCACCAGGAGATAAAATGAAACAAAAAGAGACATAAAACAGAAAGAATAAAAACAACAGAAGGGAGATTAAAAAGTGACAAAGATGAGATAAAACTGTCACAAAGAGACATGAAGGACAGAAATCTTTCTGCCAGTTTCTACAGGGGTAACACCTCCCCTCTCTTCTCCCTCTTTATTAGCTGGTTTTCTCACCCCGACTTCGGGCTTGTAGATGACGTTGATTCCCTCCAGGGCGATGGTTCTCAGGTTGAGGTGACACCTGGTCCTGAAGGTCGCCACCACGTTGGTGACGATGATGTCGAGCGCCTCGTCATTGCTGGAATCCATGAGGAAGTGTGCAGGAGGAAAACGTGGACGGATCTACACCTTCATCACCAACACCGCCGACATTTCACTGATGGACACGAACAGGACGGGCTAAAGGAAGAAAACACACAGAGTTTATTAGAGTTCAAAGTTAGAGGCGTCGGTGAGCATCTGCAGAAACAGGCAATAAAGAAAACTCCAATGGTTCTTATTTCCAGATTAACCTACAAGAGAAGTCTGTCTGGTAGAGCATCACTCACGCTATTTAACGGTTACTGGACACCTTCTTATATGTTTTTCTTAGAGTTTGTTGACCTACAGGCTCCACATGTCCAAAGTATAACGAGCAGAAACAGGACAGAAACTCTGAAAAGTAAGATTTGACTGCAACAAAAAATAGTTATAGGGAAAGATTTCAGCTTCAGAAAGAATGTTTATACCTATGATTTTATATTAGAGGCCAATTTGTTGATTTCAAGTGTGTAAATGTCCCCATTCACCCCTATGAAACAATCAAGCACACATCTGTTAAACATGTTTAAACAGGTTCTCTCAGTCAATTTTAATCAGTTTGATTTAAATCAGCAGCACTGAACCCTGCATGACGAAGATAAAACTGTGTCTTCTCCAGTGTTCTTAACGAATAACGAAGGTTCCACAATGGAAATATTAAATATCCGCATCATGTGGAGCCTCCAGTTTGTCCAGTACACACTTGGAAAAATGCTGCACATGTTGATTCCAGGTTTTAACAGTTTTCTTAAATAAATAATTAAAGAAATTCCACTTTCTATTGTGTCAATCTAGACAGGAGACTGTTCTGAGATCCATGGAGGTGCAGGACTTAATAAAATGTGCAGAGAAAGTTTGACTTTTAGAATCTGACGCTCGTTCAGAGGAGATAAAATGCATCACCTCTATGAAAAAAACGTTAAATGTTGTGTTTCTTCACCTCAGCTGCAGCAGCAGATCATCTGACTGGTTCCTCTTCAGATACTAAGCTGTGGCTCAGATCTCCACCTCCATAAACATCTGCAAAACATGGACATCAGATCTGTTCAGTCACTTCCTCGCTGCTATGTTATGCTATGTTATGCTATGTTATGCTATGTTATGCTATGTTATGCTAGCCCGCCCACCTGTGATACGGACTGATGCTCTAGCTGCTCTCTGCTGCTGCTTCCAACCAGGATAACAGTGAATTAAAACGGTTAATGTTCATTTAATGCTGGTCTGGAGCATCGTTGTGATCAGATCTGTGCTGCAGCAGCTGATGAGGCTGTTTGAGGAAATGATGCTAGCTAATGTTGTTAGCTAATGTTGTTAGCATCACAAACCGGCTGTCAGCCGCTCACAGACAAACTCAGCGGCACTAACCTGCCGTTATAGTGAGAATTCAACACGAACTAACGACCAGAACCAGACAACACGTCGCTGCTGCTCTCATTAATGCCGATGTGAAGGAGCCGTTAGCAACAAAGACTCAGCAACTAATGAATGAAAAGTTGTTAGCTCGGCTAGCTAGCAGGCTAACTGTGCAACGTTACACTGAAAGACGCTGTTCAAAGGAGGATTAGCGGCTAAATGCTAATGTGTGAATCTGAACTGACTGTTTAAAATCTTCATTTACCTCTTTGTCTGCCTCCAACTCAAAGTTCAGCAAGAACCTGGAAACAAACCGCCTCTGTTCGCAGACAGACGACCGGCTAACAGGCTAGCAGGCTAGCATCCGGGTTCAAGCATCCGGGTTCCGTCAGCTGACCTTCACAATACAACTGTCAAAATAAAACTAATGCAAACATTTTACCTTCTTGTTTTTTGGGTTTTTTTTTCACTGTGGCTCATTTTTTACTGCAGTCTAAAGTCCTCAATGGAACCAGAACAACATGAAGAAGGAGAAAGAACTCAGATATCTGCTGTCAGTAGGACTCAGTTAGAATGACACAAAATTTATTTTATAAAAATGTAAAAAACTGAAATCAACATGTCAAACATGTTTCCTAGCGTCCACAGGTGTGAACAACACTGAGAAAAATACTGCACAAATTTTGATCAACTTTTAAAATAGTTTTGGACAAATGTTCTGAGATTTTGCACTTTAAAAAAATCATTTTCAACAGGTTTATGTCATTTTGACAAACTGAGTCTGTCTGGACATTTTTTTATATGTAGTTTGAACAAATTAATGTGACTTTAAAAGAGAGATGATCCATATAAATTTGTCAGAACTGGGTGGATCTATTGTTCTCTGTGCATAAATTAGGAACAAAAGAAAGGAGGCGGCGTGCTGCTTTTTCCCACGGCCTGTTTGAGCCTGACAGCGCCTGCGTCACACTTTTTGTTTCACATTCCAGTGTTTTGGTGCTTTTTCTCCGTCTCAAACAGGCATGCACAAAATATGCAACTCAAGCCCTTTGCATCCAGAGCAGTCAGGGAGCAGAGGCCCCGTGTCTCACAAAGAGTTTTTGTATGTTCTCATCATTCAGTGCAAACTTAGGTATTTTCACACTGGCATTATGTTCTTAAGTGTGTTCACAAAGGCGGTGCAAAGGGCCCCTCGATCTGAGAAAAGGCGCCAAAAGTTGCCCCACTGTTGTCATTTCACAAGGAAAGTTTTCTCTGTCTCAACATGTGGAGGTCAAAAATGACCACGTATAGTTTCTGTATGAAATCCTTTTCTCTGAGGGAAAGAGACACAGCGAGGTTTGACCTGCCTGTTCAGAGACACGGCCAAGGAAAAACAAACTGTCACAGCCTCTGGGTGATTCTTCATTTACATCAAAATAACTTTTATAAAACCCTCTGTGTGTTTTAGAAGTTAGAGCTGAGATCCATCATCGTTTATCTCCTCTCTGCTGCATGAAGGCAGGTTTGGTTGTTTAAAAAGTTTCTTGTACTTGTGTCATTAAAGTTGTCTCTTTGGATGACAACAGGTTTATCTGTCCATCAGGTTTTATAGGTCTTGTCTTTTTCTTTTTTTTAGGTCTGCTGCCATCTCCTATCAGTTTCAGTTTCAGTTTCAGTTTCAGTTTTTTTGCCATTTGCAGTTAAAAATACCACATTGGAAAAGAAGCAGCTCAAGTGTCCTGTCAGATCATTCATACAAAACACAGACAATAAAAACTGTTCACAGATCATGAGGAGACGATAAAGGACTTACCGAGCCAGAACAGAGAAAACCAGCTGGTCTGTTTTCACCGACGGACGGACGGACGGATGAATGGGTGGATGATGGGTGGATGATGGGTGGATGATGGATGGAGGTGAAGCAGCAGGGTCCTCCGTCAGTCTTCTCCCTGAACCGGCTTCGCACCACCTCCTGGAGCCTTCCTCGATCTCCTCACCACCACCGTCACCTACATCTGACATCTGGACTCAGAGCCCCAGTCCTCAGGCTCTGATCAGACCCAGTCCCGCCCCCCTTTGTCATTGGAGACCCTCGATCGCCCCGCTCCCCCCATTGAGTCATTCTACTCACCCCCATCACCCCCATCAGGGGTGGGTAGCCTGGGAGATGAGCCCTACCGGTTGGTGAAGGCCTTCTTCAGTGGGTCAGAACCAGAGCAGCAGCCAATGAACAAGGTGCCACTATCTGAGCACAGGAGCATCCATCTCTATTTATTTATTTATTATTTAACAGGGACAATGCAACTAACATATTTTCAGTACAAGACATGAATCTGATGTGTTGCTTTTAGAGTTTTAGCTGCAGCTAATTCTCAGCTCTTGTCCCTAGTTGGGCTTTTACACAAATAAAACACACAAAACCACAAACCCCTTAAAAAAAACATGAGATACAAGCATCCTGTATGAGAATAAACACAACCCAAATCCTCACACATCTATAGAACAATAACCAGAAGGGAAAGACAAAGAAAAATCCTCCAAACCGATTCAAATTAAAGCTGCAAGCAGCGTCGGACACATGTCAGGATGTGGAGCTACACTGTAAAAACTCCACATCTCACCAGTTTATTCGTCTTATTTTTAGTCAAATTGTCTGAACCCACTTGATTTAAGATAAATTCACTTTCCAGGTAACATTTCAGCAGATGGAGGGACGTGTTTTAAGACGACGCATCTTAAATATCTTGTTAAGTCAAACAATCTTGAAATGATCTTGTTTTAGTTGTATTTTACCAGAAACAAGGTTCATTTCATTTCATACATGTTTCAAGCTGAGCTGTTGTTTGTATCAGATAAATAATCTGGATTTAAGAAATAAAGTAAATGCATTTGATTGGAAAATCACCAATTCATATCAGAAAACAGCTGCATGTGGAAAATGTGGAAAAATCCAATCCAGCTTTATTTGTTCAGCACTTTAAAAACAACTACAGTCGACCAAAGTGCTGAACAGAACAGATAAAAGACAGAATAAATAAAGGCTCAAAAAGAGTCTTTAAAATTACTTATAAAACACAAATAAAACAACAATAAAATTATAAGAAATGAATAAATAACAATCAACGTCTCATGAAGCGTTGAAGGGAAAAGAGGTGGGTTTAAGCCAGGATTTAAAAACAGACAGTAGAGGCCTGACTGAGGAGCAGAGGCAGAACATTGGATCTGTGAAGGTCCAGGTCCTCTACGAGCTTCACCTTAGAGTCAGGAACCCTCAGGAGCAGCTGATCAGCCGACCTGAGAGAACGAGTGGGACAATAACAGTGTAGGAGCTCAGAGAGGTGGACAGGGCAAAACCATTCAGGGATTTAGAAGCAAATAAAAGACTTTTAAAGTGGATCCTCCAGTGTGTGGGCAGCCAGTGGAGAGAGGCTGAAATGGAGGAAACGTGTTTGTGTTGACGTGTGCAGCAGCGTCATGTGATGGACGACCCACTAACCCCCTACAGTACATTCCAATAATCCAGCCGTGTCGAGACGAAGGCGAGGATCAGTCTCAAACTCCATGAACACCTCTCTGTGTTCTGATGTTGTTTCATGTCTCGTTTTTGTTTTTTATGCGTCTTTGGAACAGTTTTGTCTCTTCTGTGGACATTTTGTCTCGTCTTCATCATTTTCCGTCTACATTTTGGTCGTTTTATGTGTCTTGGGGGGATTTCATGTCTCATTTTTCTTGTTTTGTGGTTTTGCTTTTTGTCTTTTTGTGTCTTGTTTTTGCCATTTTGTCCTCTCTGTGACAGTTTGGTGTCTCATTGTTGTGGTTTTATCTCCTCATCCTGTAGATCTGATCTACCTCCATGTTCCATCGGCTGTAGGAAGATGTTCCACCATGCTGGATGTATCTCCAGCTACTAGATGTTCCTCCATGCTGGATGTATCTCCAGCTACTAGATGTTCCTCCATGCTGGATGTATCTCCAGCTACTAGATGTTCCTCCATGCTGGATGTATCTCCAGCTACTAGATGTTCCACCATGCTGGATGTATCTCCAGCTACTAGATGTTCCTCCATGCTGGATGTATCTCCAGCTACTAGATGTTCCTCCATGCTGGATGTATCTCCAGCTACTAGATGTTCCTCCATGCTGGATGTATCTCCAGCTACTAGACGTTCCTCCATGCTGGATGTATCTCCAGCTACTAGATGTTCCTCCATGCTGGATGTATCTCCAGCTACTAGATATTCCTCCATGCTGGATGTATCTCCAGCTACTAGATGTTCCTCCATGCTGGATGTATCTCCAGCTACTAGATGTTCCTCCATGCTGGATGTATCTCCAGCTACTAGATGTTCCTCCATGCTGGATGTATCTCCAGCTACTAGATGTTCCTCCATGCTGGATGTATCTCCAGCTACTAGATGTTCCTCCATGCTGGATGTATCTCCAGCTACTAGATGTTCCTCCATGCTGGATGTATCTCCAGCTGCTAGATGTTCCTCCATGCTGGATGTATCTCCAGCTGCTAGATGTTCCTCCATGCTGGATGTATCTCCAGCTACTGTCTCCTCTGATGCTGCATTCATTCATTGATCCAGGAGGTTGGATTCTCCTCTCCGTCTCCTTGGGACTTCAGCATTTCTAAAACTGTCCTGAGTTGAGCTGCAGACAGTCTGTTGATGTAAAGCTGGTATCTTGCGCCCCCATGTGGACGGTTTAGTTAGGAGAAGACTTCTGTAATCTGAGATAAGAAGTGTTCAGTCCTCTGCATCCTGTCCTGCTGGGTGAACTGATACCTTCATGCTGCTGTTTTAAACTTGTTCTGAATGAAGTTTAAGAAGTTTAAGGTTCTATTTTTGAGTCTAAGTCAGAGTTAAAGAGTTAAAAAGCTCCCGACTGTCTCCAAACTCTGAGGTCATGGATCCGTCTCTGGAATCATCCCTCTCTGCCAACATTACACTCCCCAGGCTTTTGTTAACACCACTTCCAGACAGCCGTGTGTAACTTCTTCAGTATTTATAACGACATTAAGCTGAGTGGATTAGCGGCATCTCCAGGAACATGATCACATCTGGTCGAACGCCTCTGAGCAGGAGGGGAGCTGCTTGTCATCAATGAGGAGATTCAGCCGCTGAGGCTCATGAATGGACCCAGTCAAAGGAGTCGTCCTGGAGCCGCCTGGTTCTGAGGGAGGACGGAGAACATCGGCGCTGGTTTGACACGATTCAAGCATAACTTTGCACAACATGAATCCATGAGTCGATCCCTGAAACACGTCAGTGGGTTTAAAAAGCATCTCATCCTCTGAAATCCCCCAAATGACATCATTTATCAGAGAAACTGTAAAATCTGCTCCTGTTTACTTGAGCTGCTCTTTTGTTAGTCAGAAAACTGGAACAGATCTGAGCTGAAATCTGTAATATCTGAATAAACTGACCGCTTCATTCTATGTGTACTGTTTATAAATTTACCAAAAATAATAATAAAATGTTCATAAGGACAAGATCCTGTAAATAAACAGGAGAGACTGAGAGGAGATCAATGAATGAATGCAGCATCAGAACCAGAGAGCAGAGGACAAAACTGTCCCAAAGACACATAAAACGACCAAAATGTAGATGAAAAATGACGAAGACGAGACAAAACTCTCCCATAGATGCATAAATAATGTCAAAAATGAGACACAAAACAACACAACACCAGAACAAAGACAAACAAAATGACAAGAAAGAGATAAAAATGAAAACGATGAGACACAAAATTAGAAAAAAAAGACATAAAACAGACTAAAGACTAAACTGTCTGTTAAAGTCTGTAGAGGACGAGAACATGGAGGTAGTCCGATATCTACAGGATGAGGAGACGACATTAGGTCTAGTGTTTTAACATCAGTGGAAGCACGGTGGTGGCAGCATCATCATGTGAAGCACGGTGGTGGCAGCATCATGACGTGAAGCACGGTGGTGGCAGCATCATGACGTGAAGCACGGTGGTGGCAGCATCATGACGTGAAACATGGTGGTGGCAGCATCATGACGTGAAGCACGGTGGTGGCAGCATCATGACGTGAAGCACGGTGGTGGCGGCATCATGGTGTGAAGCACGGTGGTGGCAGCATCATGACGTGAAACATGGTGGTGGCAGCATCATGATGTGAAGCACGGTGGTGGCAGCATCATGACGTGAAACATGGTGGTGGCAGCATCATGATGTGAAGCATGGTGGTGGCAGCATCATGACGTGAAGCACGGTGGTGGCAGCATCATGGCGTGAAGCGCGTGGTGGCAGCATCATGACGTGAAGCATGGTGGTGGCAGCATCATGATGTGAAGCACGGTGGTGGCAGCATCATGACGTGAAGCATGGTGGTGGCAGCATCATGATGTGAAGCATGGTGGTGGCAGCATCATGACGTGAAGCACGGTGGTGGCAGCATCATGACGTGAAGCATGGTGGTGGCAGCATCATGACGTGAACGTTCTATTTTTCTGATTTGTCTTTGTGGTTTATCTGATGCCATGTTTAGAGTTTCTGCCTGTTAAATTGAACAACTTGAATGTTGAATGTTCAGAAGGAGACCAGATGAACTGAACGACACACAAAATAAAAAAGAGATAAATTAAGAACCGACAGATGTAAATAAAAACACTGAGATTAGAAGAGACTCACTGGGACATGGAGTCTCAGCCATCAGGTGTGAGTCTCTCCTGACTGTGACTCGGTCAGACGTGACTCTGCTCTGTTTGTTTGTCCATATCTGTGATTGATCGCTGCTCTTCCCTGATCGCTGCTGCCTTCCTTCCTCCTCTGGACCGACTCCAAAGCAAACAGAGGAGGTCTGCTGTTGTCCTCCTCCCTGGTTACCAGACCGGCCTCCACCGCTCTGACTCACCGCCTCGGACGTCGCCTCATGTTTACTATAAAGCTGAGATTTAGAGCAGCTCCACATGTTTACAGCTGCACAGGAACAATGCTGGATGCTCATAAAGGCCAGATGCAGCCACTTAGAGTCCAGCAGAACAAACATGTCAGAGGAAGCAGCTCCATCAGAGGAGCTGCAGGGAAAGTGAGGCGTAAATCAGAGCTTCATGCTGCTGCAGTAAACACTGGAGATTCATGTTGGGGAACGCTGGAGGAACAACTGGGAGAGCATAATTAAATCAAATGAGTCCGACTGGAGGGACCAGTATTATTAAAAGAATGCACTGTAAAAAATAAAACATAAATAAAAAAAGAATGAAGGTAATATTCCAGAAAAGGAAAATAACAACTGATTTCCTTTTTTAAAAAACTTTTAATAATAAATGAGGGACATTTACCTGTTTATTTAGGAGGTGTGAATAGAGGCTGCACTGTAAAAAATGAAACACATTTTTAAAAACAAGAATGAAGCTAATATTCCAGAAAAGAAAAAGAAAAGTATTTTTTCTTAATTAAATAAATTAATTCAAACCTTGATTTTAGATCAGATCTTGTTTTTTAAAATTTAAAAAAATTATAAAACTGTAATATTCCAGTAAAGTAAAACAACCGTCTCATTAAATGTAATTTTCCCCAATTAACGGATTAATAATAAATAAAATAATAGTTATTTTCAAATTTATTAAATTTAATTTAAAATGTTGAATGAAGGATATTTACATGTAAATACTGTAACACAAAAGTCCAGTTAAGGAAAATAACCGTGTCAAAAAAAGTAATTTTCCATAATAAAAAAAATTCAAATGTATTTCATTCAATAAATTAAATTTATTTAATTCAATAAATTAAATTTATTTAATTTGAAAATTAAACACAATCTTGATTTTACATCAGATCTTGTTTGTTTTTTTAAATTATTATTATTTTCAGTGTTTAATAAATAATATTCACATATTTATTTACATATTTTATATACAAGGGTGAATAGGGAACTACACTGTAAAACTTGACTTATCTGGTGTATTTTCAGGCTTTTTAATGTTTAATGAAGGAATTTACCCGTGACAAAGCCTGATATGATCAATAATATATAATAACAGATAGATGATCTAAATATGTCAGTTTTACACGTAAAAACAACAACATCAATAAAGATCTGTAGTTTAGGTTCATGTTTAAGTCTGTGGATGTATTTTAAGTATTTGACTTTTTAAAAAGTTCAGTCATGTCAGACTGAAGATGAAAGTTCAGAGGTGATTCTCAGGTTCAGGTTCTGATGTTATTTTAATGTCTAAATTCACTGTTTATGTTTGTTTTATTGATATTTTCATTGAGTTTTTCAAAAAGACAGAAAAAATCTGTAAAATATGAAGAGAACTTTTTTTACAGTGCAGCTTCTCCATGTGGGTGAATCGACCAGTCGCATCGTTCTGAAGCCTCCAGCCTCCTCGGACCTGCAGCTCCATGTTTATGTTGGGTCGACTTCACAGGAGCGGCTCCGAGGAGGGAACTCGAAGCTCTCAGTCGTAAAACGTTTGTGGGAACTCGAATGTTTACCGGCTGAACTGAGGAGGATTAGAAGACGATCACATCGGAGAAGGAGAGACGACTGGAGGCAGAAAGGAGAGAAGAAGTGGAAGGAAGAGAGCAGATCTTTAGATGAACTGAAACCACAGTAGAAGTGATGCGTTTAGGTTCATACTACAGAACCAGTGCTCGGTATTAAAACTAGTCGTCATGCAGGATAAAGTATCTGAACACATTATTATTATTTATGCATTAATTCCAGCTGGTAAATCTCATTTATCTACTTTAAATCTGCTGTTAGTGAATTTCCCCTTTAAGGATCAGTGATCTTAATCTGTAATATTACATCATAATTTATTTGTTAATCACATTTTAGATGTTTAAACTAAATCTGTGGAGTTAAAAATACAATATTAGCCTCTGAACTGCAGCAGAAAACGAACCGTCCAACCCTCTGAACCACAAAACCACCCGGCAGGTCTGGAACGCATCTTTAATCATTAAAACATCACATAATGAGACGATTGATCAGAGCAGAACCCGTAAAGACAGAAGGAACATGGGGTTTTCATCTGTCCAACAGCCCCTGAACACATCGTCTGAGTCTCACAGTTCCAGAAATAAAATGAACATAATCTCAGCTTCAACCAGGGTCCTGCTGTCACCGATCCTCCATCACTGACTGAGCTGGGAGACAAATCTGAGCTCTCAGGTGAACTGCAGGCAGTGTTTACACCAACACAACAACACAGAAACAAGAATAGGAAACAATGGGAAACTGCCTCAAACAGACACGAAGCAACACAAACCGACACAGAGCAACAGAAAGGAGACGAAGCTGTTCTGCTGAGGCTGTAAACATGGAAATATCTGCAGCATGTGGAGATGAAGCCGACCCAAAACAACCGAAACGAGACACAGAATGAAAAAACAAGACGCTAAAGAGTAGAAAGGGAAACACAAAATGACAGAAACACGAAGCCACAAGAAGCAGATCCACAATGAGAAGATTCAGCCTGATGTGTTTCTATCTGCACTGATTCATACGTGGTCAGACCTCTGCTGTGTGTGTGTGTGTGTGTGTGTGTGTGTGTGTGTGTGTGTGTGTGTGTGTGTGTGTGACAGAGATAGATGGTGTGTTGCTCGGTGTTCCAGCGTCTCGGGGTCTCCCAGTATAAACAGAGACGTGGGAACCAGCAGGCTGTTTACATCAGCTCCATTCTTACTGGGACCAGTCAGACCAGCAGCAGCACTGGGCTCATCCACACACACACACACACACACACACACACACACACACACACACACACACACACTAATTTATAGAGGATCTGCCAACAGGAGGATTTATACATGTGCAGAAGTTTTGCTCGATGAAGAGAAAAGTTTCTCATTAAACCGTTGGTTCGACCCTCAAGAGTTTAATATTATATTTTCTATATTCTATAATCTGTATTCTATATCCTATATTCTATATTTTATATCCTATATTCTATATTCTATAGTGCAGCTGCTGATGATAACTAGAATAAATACCTTGAAATAAATATTTTATCTAAACTTGGTTCACAGGGAATCAGATTTTCTAGAATAATTTTTCAACATAAAACAACTGCAAATGCACAGCAGACTCCTTTTTACACTGTAAAAACATATTTAAATTTAATGCATAATTTCCTTTTATGTCTTTTTACATGAAAACATCAATAAATGTTTTAAAACTGCCCATGAATTTACGCCTCTAATGTAAAATAACATTTCTAGTTACTACATGGACCTGTTAGATAATGTAAATACATTAGTGCCTTATTTTACAGATTATTTTGTAATTTTTAAAATGAAAAAACTTGAAACTTAGATGTCTAATGTGAAAAAACATAAAACCTACAACTGTGAATATAAAACTGTAAAAATGATCTTTTAAAAGAAGAAAATTATTTTTTTTTAAAATAACTCTTTTATATGAATTTACACTCTAATACGATCATTAGTGTTTGTATCAGTGATATGTAGAAACACAGTTTCTCCATATTGACTGTTCAGTATGTTTAGAAATGTCTTTTGACTTTTATTTAATTTTTCTTCTTCTGGATTATTACTGCTGGTTTTATTTTGTTAATCGTTTTTATTGTTTCCTGTGTTTCTGTAGAAATCAGTACATTTAGTGACATTTAACAGGAAAAAAAGCTTCAGTAAATTCACACAGATTAGTTGGTTAAATGAGAAAAAAATAGAGATATAATAGAGAAATAATAGATCACCAAGACTCCTATGACTCCTCTGAAGGAGATAGAAGGAGGAGACTAGTTTTTTTGTTCCAGATTAATCTTTTTTATTTATTATTTATTGTTGTCTCGGCTGCAGGAACATGTTTTTAAGTTGTTTTCTTATTTCACAGTGATTCTGTCTGGACTCTCCTGACGTCTGACTCTACCTCCAGATAAACCATGAAGACGTTAGAAACCTTCGGGGAGCAGCGGGTCGGTTCGGCCCTCATCAGTCCAGATTTACTGCGCTAACATTAACACACCTGCTCGGCTGTGATGGAGCTTCCTGTCCCAGTGTTTAGACTGTTCTGGGGCTGATGTTACCGACGGCTGATAAAACCGCTGCAGCTCAGGACTGAAGATCCACAGAAACACCTGAAGCTGCTGCAGCTGCTCAGAGAGGAGGCCAAGAAACAGCAGAGCAGCTTCATTCATCACAGAAACAAAGAGAGACGAGGTGAAATCAGTCAGAACACGAGTCGCATAAAGTCCCTGTTTACATGAACAATAACCTCAGAGGGCTGCAGCAGGAACCTTCAACGTAGAGGGGAGCTCTTCACCTCCTCTGGGGCTCTTTTAGATCTTCGTGGTTCCAACTGCAGCATCTGGGCTAGCTTGAGCTTATTGGTGGAACGTCTTCGATTGAAACCACGAGGACAACCATGACCTGGCTGGAAGGTGAGGGTCCCACCAGGTGAAGTGGGCTGCAGAGGGCTCATAGCCGCATCGACATCCAGGCTTCTCCAGGAGATGGGGGTACATGGGAGGTCCACCACAGGCGGTCAAGGACGTCTCCAGAGCTGCTGAGAAGGGAAGTCAGTGGCTGTGGATGGAAAGGAAGGACTTTACCTGGACCTTCAGGTGAGTAGACGGTATCCAGGGGGTGAACCTGGGACACTGGACCTGTCAGCTAAACATCCAGGACAGAGGAGCTCCAGTTGATGACCCAGAGGATGTCCTCAGTCACTGGACCATCCCACATGGTCTTAGCAGGAGTCTCATGTATGCAAGGAGGGACATCAACATCTCGTCCTACTCAACAGATCAATTTACCAACGAATCATCATGAAATCATGAGACATGTTCATCACAGTTACACAGATCCCAGACGTGGACCGTGTTGTTCTGTTTGATCTAGAACCCAGAACTTTAACTAGAAGGAACCCAGAGGTGCTGCAGATCCAGAGCTGATGTTTATCTGCTTGGTTTGTTCTGTGTTTTAATCTCGGCTTTGATTTTAGAACCGTGCTACATGAATAAACCTCTAGTTTTCATGAGTGTAAACACAGATGTAGATATAATAGATACACCATCATTACAGATATGACAAACCTTATAAAACGAGGGCCCTTGTGGTCTTTAGTTTTTCTTATTTAGATAAACTTCTGCATTACAACACTTCAAACCCAGATTGCGACATCTCTTAGTGCCTGCAGGCTGACAGATGAAGAAACAATCCGTCCACGCTGAGTTGGTTCAGTCAGACAGTGTTTGGACAGAGGAGAGGCTGCTGTAAGTCTTCTAGAGTGGATTCTTCCTCTAACTCTACAGGACGGAGCCCTGAAAACAAACTGTGGTGAGAACACAGGGAGACTCCAGATACCACACAGGAGCTGAGAACGGCTCAGAGAAAACCAGCTGAAACCACCAGCTGGGTCTTCATCTGCAGGAACTTTATTTAACGAAGCAACGTTTCACCGTCACACTGAGAATATGAAGGTTAATGTCCTCAATAAACTCATTATGTTGGAAGGAGGTTGGTCTGAACAGTTAGAGACAATGAAGGATCATTTTACACTCAGAAGACACCAGGATACCCTCTACCTCTACAAACCTTCAAGGACCTGCTGCAGAGAAACACCCCAGCGTCATGATGCTGCCACCACCGTGCTTCATCTCATGATGCTGCCACCACCGTGCTTCATCTCATGATGCTGCCACCACCGTGCTTCACAGTGGGGATGGTGTGTTTATGATGATGTTCAGTGTTTGGTGTCCAACAATCATAACATCTAGTCTGATGGACTAAAACCTCCATCCTGGTCTCCTCAGACCAAAGAACCTTCTTCCAGGACTTCAGAGTCTCCACATGTCTTCTGGTGACTCTAGTCCAGATTTAATCTGAGCTTTTTCCAACAGAGTCTTTCTCTTTGTCTTCATGAAGCTTTGACTGGAGAAGAACAGACAACAGTTGTTGATGAACAGGAACTCCTTCAGAGGAGTCATAGGAGTCTTGGTGGCCTCCCTCACTAGTCTCCTTCTAGTATCTCCTTCAGAGGAGTCATAGGAGTCTTGGTGTCCTCCTTCACTAGTCTCCTTCTTCTAACTCCTTCAGAGGAGTCATAGGAGTCTTGGTGTCCTCCATCACTAGTCTCCTTCTTCTAACTCCTTCAGAGGAGTCATAGGTGTCTTGGTGGCCTCCCTCACTAGTCTCCTTCTAGTATCTCCTTCAGAGGAGTCATAGGAGTCTTGGTGTCCTCCTTCACTAGTCTCCTTCTTCTAACTCCTTCAGAGGAGTCATAGGAGTCTTGGTGTCCTCCTTCACTAGTCTCCTTCTTCTAACTCCTTCAGAGGAGTCATAGGAGTCTTGGTGTCCTCCCTCACTAGTCTCCTTCTTCTAACTCCTTCAAAGGAGTCATAGGAGTCTTGGTGGCCTCCCTCACTAGTGTCCTTCTTTAACTCCTTCAGAGGAGTCATAGGAGTCTTGGTGGCCTCCCTCACTAGTCTCCTTCTTTAACTCCTTCAGAGGAGTCATAGGAGTCTTGGTGGCCTCCCTCACTAGTCTCCTTCTTCTAACTCCTTCAGAGGAGTCATAGGAGTCTTGGTGGCCTCCCTCACTAGTCTCCTTCTTCTAACTCCTTCAGAGGAGTCATAGGAGTCTTGGTGGCCTCCTTCACTAGTCTCCTTCTTCTAACTCCTTCAGAGGAGTCGTAGGTGTCTTGGTGGCCTCCTTCACTAGTCTCCTTCTTCTAACTCCTTCAGAGGAGTCATAGGAGTCTTGGTGTCCTCCCTCACTGGTCTCCTTCTTCTAACTCCTTCAGAGGAGTCATAGGAGTCTTGGTGGCCTCCCTCACTAGTCTCCTTCTTCTAACTCCTTCAGAGGAGTCATAGGAGTCTTGGTGTCCTCCCTCACTAGTCTCCTTCTTCTAACTCCTTCAGAGGAGTCATAGGAGTATTGGTGTCCTCCCTCACTAGTCTCCTTCTTCTAACTCCTTCAGAGGAGTCATAGGAGTCTTGGTGGCCTCCCTCACTAGTCTCCTTCTAGTAACTCCTTCAGAGGAGTCATGGGTTGAGGTGTGAATACTATTTAAAGGCCCAGATAAACCACAGATCTGCCTCGTTGTCTTGCTACAGTATTTGTTCTTCTACATGGGTAGAAAACAAACTCCAAACTCCGGTTCAGACTAAATTGACGATGATTCTTCTTCTCTTCAGAGTTTCAATAAAACCGGAAACAATTAGGTTGAAACCCAACAAGCAGATAAGTCCAGTTAAACCCTGTGAACTCCAGTCGAGGACATCGAGGGCCTGTAAAACTCTGATCCTCTGTGTGATGAGAAGGGAGGCCGATGTGTTCTATCTGTGGAGGAACACAATCTGTCTGACAGAGCTTTATTGGCTTCCTCTTAAAGACTTCCTGCACAGAGTCCAGCTCCCCAGAATAAAGACTCCTTTAATGTGCACTTCTGTGTTTGGAGCTAAATATGCTCTGTACCTCATTACATACGTCTCACCACGGAGTGATTCCTGTAAAGTAAAAGCCTCTTCACCACGATGAGGATCTGACCCTGCAGCTCGTCTCTCCGTCGGTTACTAATGAGCGAATGTTCTGATGATGAAGCCTTTTTCCAAGAATCTTTTCTCCCAAACGCCCGTGGCCTTTGGATGACTCCCCGAGGAGACCATTAATTCAGATATCAGAGTGTGTGTGCAGCTCT
Organism: Dascyllus trimaculatus; assembly: GCA_024666655.1. Classification (NCBI taxonomy): domain Eukaryota; kingdom Metazoa; phylum Chordata; class Actinopteri; family Pomacentridae; genus Dascyllus; species Dascyllus trimaculatus. The sequence continues at coordinate 1,549,666 of CM045464.1, read as the reverse complement.
TTGTTTTATCGTGCAGCTTAAAGTGTGTGTGTGCACGTCAACAGAGCCACACACACTGTACAAACGACACTCCCACACTCCCACATCTAAAACACAACGCCGCCTTATCGCCCCCCACCTCACGTCAGTCCACACCTTCACCCCGACTCACCCCCAAACCCACCTCAAAACATCCTTCTGCATCAACACCTCCCACCCCCACAGCACCCAGCCGAGGAGGGCCCTGAACATGCACACTTAAAGACGTGCACACATGGACACACGTGCACAAATCCAGTCTCTACACAGATCTGCAGCTCTCTCTGAAGGTATTCTGGACGTTTATTCTGTGTCTTTCTGCAGGTTTTGAGTCTTTTTTAACAAACTTTAAGTAATTTTGAACTTTTTTTCACTTTGGAGTTGCACAAATAAACACGTGCACAGATAAACACGTGCACAAATAAACACGTGCACACATGCAGTCTCCGCTATAGATCTGCATCTCTTCCCTTCTACATATTCAAGGATTCAGCGTTCTTTACTGTCATATCAGCACACGTGTTCATATGAGATGGCACGAAACTGGCACTCAGGTCCCGGATATGAATCCAGAAATAATAATAAATAAATGAAAATAAGAAAAAGAAAGAAAGACAAATGAAATTACAAGCAATAAAAACAATATATACTAGTGTTCACCAGATAGATGTTCATGTTAACAGACATCTTGGACATTATTTTATAATTCTGGGAAAAAAAATCAAGTAATTTTAACCTTTTTTAGACTCATTTAAGCCTTTTAGAAGTTTGCATTCCTTCAGTCTCCTCTGTAGATCTGCTCCTCCCTCCTCCATATACATGAACATGCTCAGTATACAAACAGTGACAGTGATGCATCTCCCTCCTGATTACATTATTATCTTAAAGCGCGACCAGGAGTGTAATTGAAGGGTCACTGCAGGAAAAATCCATCAGTGTCGCAAAGGCTGGTGTCCACACTTGTCTTTTCTGCAGAGCAGGAAAATGATGCTGCAGAGATGATCAGGGTTTTAATTCTCTGCGTAAATACAGTCTCAAATTTTATAGTTTGTGAGACTTAAAATATGACTCAGCTAGTTTAAACACAGTGAGTCATGTGTATAGATGGTCCTGGTATCAAATGTAGGTAAAAAAGACACCAAGACTCCTATGACTCCTCTGAAGGAGTTAGAAGAAGGAGACTAGTGAGGGAGGCCACCAAGACTCCTATGACTCCTCTGAAGGAGTTAGAAGGAGACTAGTGAGGGAGGCCACCAAGACTCCTATGACTCCTCTGAAGGAGTTAGAAGGAGACTAGTGAGGGAGGACACCAAGACACCTATGACTCCTCTGAAGGAGTTCCTGTTCATCAACAACTGTTGTCTGTTCTTCACCAGTCAAAGCTTCATGGAAACAAAGAAAAAGACTCTGTTGGAAAAAGCTCAGATTAAATCTGGACTAGAGTCACCAGAAGACATGAGGAGACTCTGAAGTCACCTGAAGAAGGTTCTTTGGTCTGAGGAGACCAGGATGGAGGTTTTAGTCCATCAGACTAGATGACATGATTGATGG
>CM045464.1:1510597-1543097 GCA_024666655.1 Dascyllus trimaculatus | reverse complement strand
TTTTAGTTAATAATTTCACCTATTTTGACATGAATGAACTTAAGTTTCTAAGCTGAGTGAGTTTTAAATGGTTTACAGAGGAGGTTCTCTAATTAAAGACTTTTATTTTGGAGTTTCACCTGGTTTCCTGCATTCTGCTTTTGGGTCCAACTAAACACCGATGTAACACAGTGAATTAAGAGCATATAAATAATAGTCTCCGTGGTTTAAAACAGTAAAGAAGGCAGCCTGAGGAAGGGTTTCTCAAACGGGCCCCGTTTAGAAATGATCCCAACCTTCTGTGTTTCAGCAGCTGTTCAACAAACACTGAAACAGAAACGACGATCCACCCAGGTATCTGAGTGACTGTAGGAGGAAAGCTGTTCAGGACCACCTGATGCTGTAATATCTGAGATGTGGAAGGGATCATAAATCTGGATGAATGAAGTGTGCAGCTGATTAAAGGCAGCTCCTCTGCAGCAGATAGAGAAACAGAATACTGTCATCTGCATAAAGACGCACTTCAACTCCGTCCCAGTGGTATTTATAAAACCAGAGCGTAGAACTGAGCCTGACTGCTTCAGAGATCTCCCCGAGGCTCATGTCCATCTGTAAACACACACTCTGTTCTATCTGAAGGAGGTTCCACTCTAGAAATTCATCACCCAGTACAACGTTTGCTTAGTCCAAAGCATCTTTTACATCATTTGTCACCAACATCTCTGCTGTTATGGTGCCGTGAACTCATCTAAAGCCACACTGAGTTCCACTGAACGCATTAATGACAGCCAGGGAGATTCTAAAGTCTTAGTGAGGACAGAAAGTTTGGTCGACAGAGTAAAACCTGTGGCTGCTTTAACATGTCAAAGACTTCATCTGTAAAGAAGCTGAGGTTTACTCCACTCCTCTCCAGACGTGGCCACATCAGAGATTCACTCGTGTGTGTTGTGAAATATCTGCTGCTGAACCGTGTCTTGACCTCTTCAGATCAGAATGAACAGTCAGTTGCTGTGACCACGAGCTTCAACATCTGACTGAGAAAACGACGACTGTGTTGAACGACAGCCCTGATGATGATGATGATGATGATGATGATGATGATGATGACGAGTGGTTCGGATGTAAAACCTCAAACGCACACGGACACACAAACTTCTCACCTCTTCAGACTCTGTCAAATAAATAAGCTGCAAAGTAAATATGCATTAAACAGCTGGACAACAGCTGATGCAGCACAGAGGGAGAATCCGAGGCAGCAAGACGTCTGTGGAAAACCACTAAACATGGAAGGTGTAGAGCAGAGAAGGTCCTTCAAACCTCCTAGAAAACCAGAAGAAATACAGCAACACAGAATTAGTTCAACAGCTCAGCAGTTTTCCCCTCATGAGGAAGCATGAAGATACTAAACCACCTGAAGAAGCAACGTCATCATCCTGAACTTACCTCCTTATCAACAGAAAAGAAGGAGGGGAATGAAAATGGAAGCTTTTCCTTCCTGGCAAACAGAGAAAAAGTCGTTAACGTACGAGAAATTAACACAGCAAAGTCCTTTTTATATTAAGCTGACAACATGCATGAGAAATGATTCCATCAGTCTGATGATGACCCTGGTTCTACTGAGAACCTCCTCAGGTCTGGACCTATGGACTGGGTCTATCTATGGACCAGGTCTGGACCTGTGGACTGGGTCTATCTATGGACCAGGTCTGGACCTATGGACTGGGTCTATCTATGGACCAGGTCTGGACCTATGGACTGGGTCTATCTATGGACCAGGTCTGGACCTATGGACTGGGTCTATCTATGGACCAGGTCTGGACCTGTGGACTGGGTCTATCTATGGACCAGGTCTGGACCTGTGGACTGGGTCTATCTATGGACCAGGTCTGGACCTGTGGACTGGGTCTATCTATGGACCAGGTCTGGACCTATGGACTAGGTCTATCTATGGACCAGGTCTGGACCTATGGACTGGGTCTATCTATGGACCAGGTCTGGACCTATGGACTGGGTCTATCTATGGACCAGGTCTGGACCTATGGACTGGGTCTATCTATGGACCAGGTCTGGACCTATGGACTGGGTCTATCTATGGACCAGGTCTGGACCTATGGACTGGGTCTATCTATGGACCAGGTCTGGACCTGTGGACTGGGTCTATCTATGGACCAGGTCTGGACCAGTGGACTGGGTCTATCTATGGACCAGGTCTGGACCTGTGGACTGGGTCTATCTATGGACCAGGTCTGGACCAGTGGACTGGGTCTATCTATGGACCAGGTCTGGACCTATGGACTGGGTCTATCGATGGACCAGGTCTGGACCTGTGGACTGGGTCTATCTATGGACCAGGTCTAGACCTATGGACTGGGTCTATCTATGGACCAGGTCTGGACCTGTGGACTGGGTCTATCTATGTCTGCATCATGGCTCCACATGGAGAAGAAGTGAACAGAGGAAGTGAACAATGTGACTGTGAGACTGGACAAAGATGGAAAAGGATCCAGGAAGACCAGTGATCCACTAAGAACCAGTGAAGCCCAGTGTCAGCAGGAACCAGGAGGTCTAGAAGGAGCCATAGTAGCACTGATCAGAGCTCCTACAATGACTCCACGGACAGGGAACTACTTTCACTATCTAGCTGTGGACAACAGACGGCAGCTGCTTCACACTTGGACCAGGGCTGATCAATGGAGACCAGAGTTAGTGTGGAGCTCAGACAGTGTGGAGGAGCCTGGAGAACATCAACCTCTATGGACGGAGGACCACAACTAAACCTGGCTGCTGCTCACAACTAAACTTCCAGATGGAGCTAAAGAAGATGAAGAGAAGCCTGATGGATGCTGGAGAACATTGTTTGGTCACATGAAGATCAATGAGTTGGGCTCAGATGGAGTCCAGAACCTGACCAGGACCACCACAGTGGATCATAGTCCTGACAGTGAAGCACGGAGGTGGAGTGTGATGGTAGATAAAGGTGCTGATGACGTTTAGAGATGCTCCATGAAGGTCTGAGGAGGAACCAGAACACTGGCTGACCACATGGAGAAGAGGAAGATTTATCCAGAGAACAACATCAGACCAGAGCTTCTAGACCAGGACTAAGAGGAACCAGGACCTGAACCCAACAGAACCCCTCTAGGTTTGGTTTCTACTTTAGGATTTCTACTTTCTTTTCTTTTATCGGCTGTTAAACTCAGAAACTCTGCAGTTATTCAGAAGTGGTGGTTGGAGTCAGGTGACATTCAGGTGATTTTACACGGAGGTACGATGTAGAAAACATGTATGACGTTAATTCTTTCAGTGTGAGTGAATCAGAGAGGAGAAGGCAGCAGAGCGTTCATGTCTGAGTGGACCATGACACAAAGGTTTCTACAGTTGAGTGTTTCTTCTCTTGCATCAGTCCGGCCTCATCAGGCTCTGAGCTACATGGAGCTGCTGGGATCCAGGTACAGCATTTAGAATAGAACCAGAGCCCTTGGTAGGAAGAGTTACGACAGTTTGTACACTGGACAGCTTCCGTCCGTCTGGTGACCACAGGCTGCACATATTCAACAATGTTCTCCATCACATGTTTGCTAAAGGAAGTAACAAACACTCCACCCAAGAACGGTGCGCTGATCAATTCCTTCCCCTGAACAGAGGCCTGTACTACGGAGCAGGATATGAGGTCAGCAACGGTGCTATTAGCAATGCTAGTCCAGTAAATGATGAGTACCTGCACTCTGCTCCAGATGGTTGTGTTCGAGGTATCAGACTGACACAGGTGTTCACCGTCAGGACGATACCTTCACTGTGGTTGTAAGTGATTTAAAGCTATTTCATTGTTCTATATGACTTCGCACAGCAACATATGGCTGTAACATATCAGAACTATAGTCATTGGTTTGAATTATGTTTCCATATATGTATTCTATTAATGTTTGCTAGTTGGATTAGCAGTAAGCATTAGCATTTAGCAGCTAGCTAAATGGTAGCATCGGCACTGGTCACTACCTGGAGCATCTCCTAAACAGGCCTGGGTCAGTTGAACGTGGCAGTGCTGGTTGGATTGTGTAGCAGCAGTGTGAACTGGCACTAGGGGGGGCGACTCTGGGACCCCAGAGTTCACCTCCTAGCCTCCTGGAGGTGTCGTGGGACTAAGTAGGAGAAACAGCGTTGAAGGGAGGTTTCCACCTGATGACCCCCAGAGACGTGTTAGGAATCACTGCTACTGGTAGGTATAGAGACAGATTAGGGGTCCTAGGTCCTTCATGGAGGATGGATCCTTTCTCTATGAGCACCAGTGTCTGGTGTTTAAATGAACTCGTTCTTTCTTGCTCCTACGTCTGTTTATAACCAGCTGAGAGAAGAAGGCTAACATCGGCCCTACGCACCATAAGAAGGAGATTTTATTTATATTACTTGATTTTTTATTCTTTACAGAATTTATTAGTTTTATAAGTAGATAAGAATCATTCCACCTTAAATCACCTACAGTATCTCCTGACTGTCTCTGATTTGCCTGAAACTGTATAAATATTGATATTTATAAAGATATTTGTGAAATTCTAGCTTGACGTATTGAAAACTGTACGGATAAAAAGACTCGGCCCGTCGATCAGGTCCTATGTTCACTGAAGGTTAAAGCTCTTTGAACATGTCTGAAGACCATCAGACTGAATCCTGAATAAGACACCTGCATGGAGCAGCTCACCTGGTCTGTTCTGTGCCTGTTTAATTATCTGGTTCCGGACGTTTTCATGGGCTGGTAATCAGCTCCTCGTGGCTGCTCTTAGTCTGATGGTTGGTTTGGTAGTTTGGCTTTAGTGAAACTGGATAAGGGACAGAACCGCTGGATGTGTTGGAGTGAGCTCGTAGTACAGGCCTCAGGAAGGTTCCAGCTGGTTTAGTCCTTCAGATCCTTCTAGTCCCTGGTCTACATGTTTGGACCACAGAGGCTGTAACCGGAGCTCAACATGGCTTCTAGAACCGACTCTGTGTTCGTCTAAACCTTGAACTACAGCGCTAACACACACCGGTCCTGTGGGATCTCTACCATGAAGACCACATGGATGCTCTCAGATCATTCTAACACAACACAGAGACACTAACAGTCAGACCGAGGCGGATCCAGACGGTCCGATGGGAACCAGAAGGTTCTGGTCTGGAGGTCGACCCTCCTATGAGACGGCTCATCTTCTGTCCAGAACCACCGGTGGAGAGACGTTTGGTGTCACAGCTGGAAGGAGCTCCTCAACGTCCTACAGGATGTGGTCTGCTGGCAGCTGCTGGCCGTCGTCCCTCCCCTCTGATTGGTGTTTATAAAGGTCACATGGCCCGAGGGGGAGGGGCTGTCCCTGCTCGGCCAGCACCGCCTCGTACGGCGGCGCCGCCTCCAGTGGGAAGGAGATGGAGGCGATGTGCTGGTGGTCCGGAGGCGGCAGAGGGTAGCGGGACGGGGAGAACCAGGCGGCGCCGGCTGAGCTCTGCCCACAGCGAGGAGGCGGGTCTGGACCGGAGTCTCCTGGAAGCTCCGCCTCCTGCTCCGACGGTGTCTGACAGGGGTCCAATAGGGAGTAAGGAGGCGGGTCATCGGTAGGAAGGTAGATCTGGGTGGAGCCGGGACCGACACACTCATCATAGCTGCAGGAACAGAGAGGACAGTCAGTGGAGGTCTGGAAGAACAGGGTCATTAGTCTGACCAGGTCAACGTTAATAATAACATATATTAATATTATTTAATGTAATAATGTGGCACAGCAGAGTTCACCAGAGGAATAAAACATAAGAACATAGAAAACGTAAAGGATATACAGGATGTAAGGATACAAGTACATGTATGACTGGAACACGCTATAAAAATAATGAACTAAATATACAGAATATAAATAATATATAAACATCAGGGTGTATAGAATAAATATGTCATTAAAGACCAGAGACAATCATCATCCATCATCCTCATTCAAGATTCATTGTTGTCTTTGTTTGTTTACTTTTTCTTTGTTTATGTTTTTGCTGTTTAATTTGCTTTGTTTATTTATTTACTTTTCTTTGTTTGCTTGCTTTTTCCTTCCTTCCTTCATTCCTTCCTTCCTTCATTCCTTCCTTCCTTCCTTCATTGTTTTCTTTAATGTTTGTGTTTTAAGTAATATAAAATAAATGTATTTTTAAAAGTCAAAGTCATTGTTTCCTTCCTTCCTTCCTTCCTTCCTTCCTTCCTTCCTTCCTTCCTTCCTCGGTCTTGTTAGGTCCATCCGTGTTTAGGTAACGTGTTGATCAGCTGATCCGGTGTGTTTTCTGGACCTCCTGCAGACGTCTCCTGCTCTGGTCTGATTCCATCTCAGAGCTGCTCCTCTGGATCTGGTCTCCTCCTCCGAGCACCGACCAGCTGAGCAGACCAGATGGTTTTCATGCTGATTATTTTCACCTCCCTGCTGCTGAAGCTGTGGAGGTGTAAATCACAGCCGCTCGGCCTGCTGGGTGTTTCTGAGGTGTTTGAACAAACTGTGAATCCTCCCAGGAGCTTCCTGTTCTCCTGCCTCCTCTGAGGATTCCTCGCGCTGGATAATGAACAGTGTTTTGCACCTTCGGAGGTCCTCAGAGTGTTTGCTGAAAATAATTTATCCCCCCTGAGAGCTGAGAGTTTGTTGTTTCTACCCAGAACCACAGCTGAGACATCAGATACAGTCTGTGAGCAGATCCAGCTCTGGAAGGGTTCAGGGCTCTGAGCTCATGGTTGGTCTGGATCAGTTTAAAACGAGTTTCACAAAACGTCAAAGAGAAAACTGACTCCGACAGAGTAACGTTGATTAGATGAAAACACAGCTTTAACATCAGTGACTCCATCAGCATCCACCTCCTTCCAGTCGGTATTTAGCAGGTCTGGACTCTGACTGGACCTCCAGAACCTCCACCTTGTTGTCTTCAAACCGTCTCTGTTTGCTTCGACTCATCATCTGGATGGAAACTGATCTTCTCCAGGTCTCAGTTCTCTATCAGACTGGATCAGGTTGTCCTCCAGGACTCCTCTAGACTCTGCTGCATTCATTGACCCTCTACCTTTACAAGCCTTCCAGGACCTGCTGCTGAGGAACATCCCCACACCATGATGCTGCCACCACCGTGCTTCACGTCATGATGCTGCCACCACCGTGCTTCACGTCATGATGCTGCCACCACCGTGCTTCACGTCATGATGCTGCCACCACCGTGCTTCACGTCATGATGCTGCCACCACCGTGCTTCACGTCATGATGCTGCCACCACCGTGCTTCACGTCATGATGCTGCCACCACCGTGCTTCACATCATGATGCTGCCACCACCGCATGCTTCACATCATGATGCTGCCACCACCGTGCTTCACGTGATGCTGCCATGACATCATGATGCTGCCACCACCGTTCACACCATGATGCTTGCTTCACGTCATGATGCTGCCACCACCGTGCTTCACGTCATGATGCTGCCACCACCGTGCTTCACGTCATGATGCTGCCACCACCGTGCTTCACATCATGATGCTGCCACCACCGTGCTTCACGTCATGATGCTGCCACCACCGTGCTTCACATCATGATGCTGCCACCAGCATGCTTCACATCATGATGCTGCCACCACCGTGCTTCACGTCATGATGCTGCCACCACCGTGCTTCACACCATGATGCTGCCACCACCGTGCTTCACGCCATGATGCTGCCACCACCGTGCTTTAATCATGATGCTGCCACCACCATGCTTTAATCATGATGCTGCCACCACCGTGCTTCACATCATGATGCTGCCACCACCGTGCTTCACATCATGATGCTGCCACCACCGTGCTTCACACCATGATGCTGCCACCACCGTGCTTCACACCATGATGCTGCCACCACCGTGCTTCACGTCATGATGCTGCCACCACCGTGCTTCACAGTGGGGATGGTGTGTTCATGATGATGTTTGGTGTTTGTAATTTGTAGCGCCAAAGTTGTCATTAATATTCCACTGATTGAGGGTTTGGGTTCAGTTCGCTGCTCCTTTTAAATAAAGTTTTTTTTAATCTCTGTTGCCACGAGCCCAAAAATGTATGAATCATGCATCATAAATAAATCTACTAGTGACTGAAATATACGTGATGTTTGTTTTTTGGGCTTTAATGTGACCTGATGAAAACCTTCTTACATAACGGACATTAAGTTTAAATGCAGAGAGTCCAGGAAGAATCACGTTTACAGACATGCAGGTCGTCTGTGCAGAATTAATGTGGTTCTTTGACTCTGCAGGTGAGTGACCATGCCAGCCACACACACACACACACACACACACACACACACACACACACACACACACACACACACACTGACCATATGCTTCACTCTTTGGCTGAGCTGTGTTTCTGTAGCGTCACAACCATGTGATGAACTGCAGCCAGAGGTCCTCCTTTCTCTGATCTCAGTCACATGACTTCACCTCCAACTTCAGCTAGAATCCAACCATTAGTCTGAATAAAACTCTGTAAAAACCTCAATATTCTGAAGCCATCAGAGACTCAGCTGTGACCAACAGTCAAGTGACAAACGTTCAGAGAGCTGTTGGATGAACTGCAGGCAGTGTTTCCACAGAGCAGACTTCCTGTTCTTTGCTGTCTTGGCATCTTGTAGTTGGTGTTGGTTCATTTCCTCCTTCTGTTGTCTTGGTTCTGTCTCTTCTAGGTGTGTTTTTATTTGTTTGTTTGTGTTTATTTTGCATCTAGTTTGGGTTGTTTGCATCTTTCAGGTCATTTTCTGTCTAAAACGTGTCCACAGTGAAGAAAAATGTGACAGGAGCAAAAAAACCTGCAGAGGATGAAGAATCCTGGAGACACAAATCTGATCCGTGTGCAGCCGTCTCTATTTACACACTTCTATCAGTGTGTGTGTGTGTGTGTTTGTGTGTGTGTGTGTGTGTTGTCTGACTGTGTGTGTGTCTCCCTGAGAGGAAACAGAAGCTTTCAGTCTCCACAGGTGAGCTGCTGATCCGTCAGTGTGAGTTTGTCTCAGAGTGTGTTTGTGTGTGTGTGTGTGTGTTTGTGTGTGTGTGTGTGTGTGTGTGTGTGTGTGTGTGTGTGTGTGTGTGTGTGTGTGTGTGTGTGTGTGTGTGTGTGTGTGTGTGTGTGTGTGTGTGTGTGTGTGTGTGTGTGTGTGTGTGTGTGTGTGTGTGTGTCGGAAGCGTGGCGTTCACAGTCTCAGCAGGCGATCTGTTGATCTGAGTTTCCCTCCACCATCTGTGACTAAACACACAAACACCAGGGTCACATGACTCGGCTCCCTGCAGCTGATTGGACGCTGAACATCAACCTACAGCTTTACGGTGACCAGTGTGTGTGTGTGTTTTATGTGTGTGGGTCTGCAGGTATCTAAGTGTGTGTGTTTGTTGTCGTTTGGCCCAGGAGCTCGTTCAGGACGTCCAGACCTGATCCTGAACCTCTGCCAGACTGCTGACGTGGATCAGCAGCTCCTTCAGTTCTGTGTCTCCTGGTTGTCGTGACGATGCTTGTTTCCTGTTTCTCAGTGTTCAATATTCACACCTCACACACTCATTAATCCGACTGCAGCTGAATCTGCAGGTCTCTGTGACCCACATTCAGGCTGAGCATCGGTTAAACTGCAGCTCCCAGGTGTTTCCCTTCACAGGTGATAAATGTACCTGCAGCAGTTTGATCGTGGACCTGAGCACAGCTTCAACCTACATATGACATGTTCACATTTCTACATGTGTCGATGAGTATTTCTGATTTTATGTTGACATTTTTAGATGCACAGTCATCGTTGCATAAGTCCGTTATGCACACTGAATATTCTTTACAGGAGACATATTCAGAATTTTTGAACACTGCATATTTTTATATTACAGATAGTTTTAAAGCATTTTTGCAGTCTGTATATTTTTAAATATTATTTTAAAAATATTTTTGCAGGCTGTATATTTTTTTCATATTATTTTTAAATATTTTTGTTTTAATTTTACTTTTTAATCATTTTTTGCAGGCTGTATATTCTTTAATATTATTTTTTTTTAAATTGTAGGCTGTATATTTTTAATATTATTTTAAAAATATTTTTGCAGGCTGTATATTTTTAATATAATTTTTATTTTTTTTTTTACAGGCTTTATATTTTTATTATTAATTTTAATATTTTTGCAGGCTGTATATTTTTAATATTATTTTATAATATTTTTGCAGGCTGTATATTTTTTAATATTACATTTTTAATTTAAAATTTTACAAACTTTACATTTTCTACATTCCCTTTTTTGCATTTTTGCATACTATATATTTTTAATATTATTTTTTTAAAACATTTTTAAAAGCTGAATTCTTTTACATTCCTTTTTTGGACATTTTTAAAACTGTATTTATTTTACGTAACACACTTATTTATTTATATTTTACATTTTTTCACATTTTATTTTTTATTTTACTCTTATCTTACATTCTGTTTATTGTCTACATCCCATTTTAAAAAACATTTCAAACATTTAAACATTTTTTTCACGTTTTTGTCCTCTGTGTATTTTATATATTATTTGAATATATTCTGCATACTGTACATGTTTATGCTGCATAGTTTTTCCCCATTTTGTATTTTTTCTACATTCCATATTTAAACATTTTGCTTGCTGTATATTTCTGACATTATATTCCTTATTTTACTCCATAGTCCTGGTTTTTGTTGGTGTCAGTACATTTTGATCAGTGCTGCTCCACAGTATTAATAACCAGCTTGTTATGATGCAGCTGCAGGAGCCTCGTCTCCTCATGAACACCTGGACGCCTCAGAGTTTCACACCTTTAAAGACCTTGAAGGAGCCGTTAGACGTGAGGAGGTGCTGGGTGGAGGTGGAGCTACCTGACCTCACAGCGACGCTCTGCAGGAGGATCCATGTGAATTATTAGAGCAGAGGGACGTCTAAAGGCTCCGTTAGCGGTCCGTCTGGTGGATGAACCATCACCGCTCAGACCCACCAACGCAGCTCATCTGGTTCAGACCAGAACATGCAGCCATCCAGATCCTGGACTGGGACTGGACTGGTCTAGAGAGGGTCCAACTGGTCCAGACGGCGTTTAGTTTTAGACCAGTCTGGACTGGAGTTTAGGTTTTGGACTGGTTCTAGATCGATCTTAGACCTACATTTAGACTGGTCTTAGACTGGTTTTAGACTTGGATTTAGACTGGTTTTAGACTGGCTTAGACTGGTTTTAGACTTGGTACTGTACTGGTTGAGGTGCTCCTGTAGCTCAGCTGGATAAACAGGTGGTCCACATATGAGGCTGTAGTCCCTGAAACAGTTTCCTAAAGAGTTTCCCTTGGGATTAATTGAGTTTTATCTGAACATGTTAAAGTACTGGTCTAGTCCTGGTTTAGTCTTGGTCTAGTCCTGGTTTAGTCATGGTCTAGTCCTGGTTTAGTCCTGATTCAGTCCTGGTTTAGTCCTGGTTTAGTCCCGGTCTAGTCCTAGTTTAGTCTTGGTCTAGTCCAGGTTTAGTCCTGGTCTAGTCCTGGTCTAGTCCTGGTCTAGTCATGGTTTAGTCCTGGTTTAGTCCTGGTCTAGTCCTGGTTTAGTCCTGGTTTAGTCCTGGTCTAGTCCTGGTCTAGTCATGGTTTAGTCCTGGTTTAGTCCTGGTCTAGTCCTGGTTTAGTCCTGGTTTAGTCCTGGTTTAGTCCTGGTCTAGTCCTGGTTTTGAGCCTGAACACCAAACACCTCTCCACCAGTCCACCCATGGTTCTGTTGTGTCCATGAGGTCTTACCGTGGAGGTGAGTCTGGATACAGGTTGTTGATCTGAGACAGGGTCTCTCTGTACGAGTCAAAGTCCAAACCAGGAGGAAAGTCCTCCAGGCAGCTGGACCTCAGTTCTCCTGCAGAACCTCCGAAGGAAAACCCGTCTGGTCCTGGAAAGAAGACCACAATGATCAGGTGGAGGGTCTCAGGTTCCAACAGGCTCCTCACAGATCATTGGGTTTAGCTACGACCCCCCTGTGAGCCAGGGGGTCCGACTCACCGTAGCTGGCTCGGAGCTGGGGGTTTCGGAGGCGGCTGTCTTTGCGCAGGCTGCCGACGATGATGGTGACGCAGGAGAGGAAGAGGACGAGGCCTATGACGATGCCGGCCACCACCAGAGGAGACACCAGCAGCGACGCCTCCCCCACGGACTCCCTCTCACTCCAGCAGTCTGGGAACTCCCCATGGCTCTGGTTGGAGCTCACTGCAGGTCCAGAGCAGAGAACAGAGTCCGTTACATAAAAACACAAGAACACGGCTGGTGTTACTGGTTACCTCAAGTTTAAACATTAAAGACCGACAGCATCATTCATAATTTACCTTATTATTACCTTAGAAATGTATACATGAAGGATTAAACCATAGAAAATGAACAACACTCTACTGTCCCTGATGTAACACGTGTTAATGATGGAGCTCAGCCTGACTAACTCTAACATAAAGGTTCAGGCCCTACAGACATGTTTATAATGTGATTTTACCCGATCAGTTCAAAAATAAGGATTTAAACCCAACAGAAACAGATTAAACACCACTTAACTGACTCTACTAGATATTAAAGCTGTTATTAATGATGTAGATTAACCTGACTAGTTCACATATTAAGGCTAGACACTACAGTATCAGCATTACAAAGATTACTCTGGTTTAAATAATAATTCTAAGGCTCTACAGTCGTATTAATTATTGAAATTAACCTGACTAGATTATAAGACTCAGGTTCTCTACAGTAACAACCGATGTGGAGATGAATGTGAATAATTTCTTATCGTTGCTTGGAAGCAGCATGTTTGGTTCTTTTATTATTTTATCAGGTGTTGATTCATTCTGAAACTCTTTAACCATCTTTAACTCTGTTTGGTCGGACCGGCCTCCTCTTATTATTATTATAAATGCTGATAAAGTCCGTGTTCCGTCCTCAGACAGGAGGACCGCTCAGCCTCCAGTGATGGACTTTCCCTGAATGTCTGCAGTGGTCTGGTTTCTCTCAGATCCTCTCACTGATTCCCGGCAGACCTCCGGCTAACAGGATTTCTTCAAACTCGATTTTCTGTCATCCCTCCAGAGACGAGTCTCATCTAGAGCTGTGTGGATCTATAAGACCATGAACCCACAGAGCAGGAGGCTGATGTTGGTCGGAGGACAGCAGCTGGACCTCCCTGATACAGAAGTCCTCCTGTCTGCTGGTCTTTCTCTGCTAACCCTTCTCCACAGAGCTGGTTCCAGGTCTAGTTCGGAGCCAGATCCTGACTTAGCTCCACTTCTTTGTGTTTCCACCACCTAAGCACCGACTCCAGGTTCTATAAACTGGAGCTCAGCAAGCACCAACTCTTTGCTGGTCCAGAGCTAAGCACCGAGTACGTCAGGGGCTGGGGGCGGGGTTATGGTGACCAACCATCAACGGTGGAAAGGGACACACAAGCGCTAATTAGTGTCCTTGTTCTCCAGGACGTCCCTGGTCCCATCACACATGTATTGGAATGACTCCGGGACACACGGAAGTTTAGCACAAACTGTTGACCTGAAATCCGCTACAGTTGTGTCCCACCAGTAGCGTGATCACGGATGTGTCCAGGCAACAGGAGGACCTCCGCCTCACAATCAGCCTTAAGACCATCTATAGAGATAAACATAGATATTATCATCAACTTACTGCGTTTGTTTAACTGCTATGTAATGGATGCTAGCGTAGTGGTTTTATGGTGACCCAATGGCTCCAACTGGACTCCAAACAGGTTCTTAGGAGGAACCAGATTAGAACCAACTAAGAACCAGAACTAGGACCTGGTTCTTCTTGGGAAGGAAGGAAGGAAGGAAGGAAGGAAGGAAGGAAGGAAGGAAGGAAGGAAGGATGGAAGGATGGAAGGAAAGAAAATGGGAGGGAAGGAAGGATGGAAAGAAGGAAGCAAGGAAAGGTGGTTTCCTGGTCCTCTAGGGGGCTCAGTCTGGACCTCAGTGGAGTCTCCCTGCAGTCGTAGAAACAGCATCTATGGACGGTTGGTTTGCTGTAGACTGGAGGTCAGTGTTGGTTGGTGCAGGAATCTTTCTGTGTGTTTGTGCTGGAGCTGAATGGAGGTCTGGACTACGAAGCAGGACTTGAAGTTAGCGAGATGACTTCAGGTTTAAGTCTGGGTTTGTTATCTGTTGGTCGTGTTGTGGTTTTGCTGTAACAGACGAGGCTGCTGCTGCTTCACTGGAGGGTTTTCTGTTTAACTGCATCTAAAAATCAGCTTCTGAAAACCACCGGGGCCGGTTTTAGTGACATGATGAAGCGGTTGACCTGGAGGGGACGGAGGAAACGGTCTGGTTCACTCATGGCCACTTAAAAGATCAGAACCGCTGCAGCTGAGTCACTGATGGCTCCGTGGTTCTGCCGAGTCGGATGTTCAGTTTTACAGAATCTAATCGGTGCAGATGATTTATTTATGGCGAGTTTTTAAATGAGACGTGTAGAAGAACATGGCTTTGCTGGAATCTCAGAGAGCTGTTGGAGCTGATAAATGGGGTCATTCAGGTGGTTTTTTAGAAGATAACAAACCTTTAGAACCTTGATTGTTTTTTCAGAGACAAGCAGATGTGCTTCTTCTGTGTGACTGAATGAATTCTATCCTCCCTGCTTTGTTCTGACGGCAGAGACTCTGATGCTGGTGGATGAAGCTCAGAGATGGAGGGAGGCTGATCGGGTTTAAAGCCTGAGGGGAAGGACTCAGCTGCAGACAGGAAGCAACCAGGACACACTGGATTCTTTATCTTGTTGCACTGCTGAGTCTCAGGGAATGAAAGCATCAATCTCACGTCCAATTAGATGAAAAGGTGTAAATGAACAGAGGGAGGCAGGAAACCTAGAAACCCCTCGACGTTAGGAAACCAGCTTCACACCTAAACTCACCCACTAAATCCTCTGAAGGGCTGTGCTGCTCTGCCTTTAAACATCCATGGAGCATCTCTAAACGTCATCAGCACCTTCATCTACCATCACACTCCACCTCCGTGCTTCACTGTCAGGACTATGATCCACTGTGGTGGTCCTGGTCAGGTTCTGGACTCCATCTAGTATTTAAGTCATTTTGGACCAGATATGAGACTTTATCATATCTAGAGTCATGTTGGACTAATTGTGAACATCAGATTGTTCACTTCTTCTCCATGTGGAGCCATGATGCAGACATAGGTAGACCCAGTCCATAGGTCCAGACCTGGTCCATAGATAGACCCAGTCCACAGGTCCAGACCTGGTCCATAGATAGACCCAGTCCACAGCTCCAGACCTGGTCCATAGATAGACCCAGTCCACAGGTCCAGACCTGGTCCATAGATAGACCCAGTCCACAGGTCCAGACCTGGTCCATAGATAGACCCAGTCCACAGGTCCAGACCTGGTCCATAGATAGACCCAGTCCACAGGTCCAGACCTGGTCCATAGATAGACCCAGTCCATAGGTCCAGACCTGGTCCAGATAGACCCAGTCCATAGGTCCAGACCTGGTCCACAGATAGACCCAGTCCACAGGTCCAGACCTGGTCCATAGATAGACCCAGTCCACAGGTCCAGACCTGGTCCATAGATAGACCCAGTCCACAGGTCCAGACCTGGTCCATAGATAGACCCAGTCCACAGGTCCAGACCTGGTCCACAGATAGACCCAGTCCACAGGTCCAGACCTGGTCCATAGATAGACCCAGTCCACAGGTCCAGACCTGGTCCATAGATAGACCCAGTCCATAGGTCCAGACCTGGTCCATAGATAGACCCAGTCCACAGGTCCAGACCTGGTCCACAGATAGACCCAGTCCATAGGTCCAGACCTGGTCCATAGATAGACCCAGTCCATAGGTCCAGACCTGGTCCACAGATAGACCCAGTCCATAGGTCCAGACCTGGTCCATAGATAGACCCAGTCCATAGGTCCAGACCTGGTCCATAGATAGACCCAGTCCACAGGTCCAGACCTGGTCCATAGATAGACCCAGTCCACAGGTCCAGACCTGGTCCATAGATAGACCCAGTCCACAGGTCCAGACCTGGTCCATAGATAGACCCAGTCCACAGGTCCAGACCTGAGGAGGTTCTGATGTCTGTCTCAGAGCTGCATCAGAACCTCGGTGGTTCTTCATGGGCTGGTCGTCCTGCTGCATGTGAAGGTCTACCTTCATCTATAATGAAACAGCTGAGGACTGATTCTCTCTGACAGCTTGTCACTAAAGTTACTGTTCATCTTCTGCTGGACGTCATGGAGCCATGAAGAGGACGGACAGACCTTCAGCTGACCTCAGGCTCCTCTGCTGCTTTAATGTGGACGCTGCCGACCGACTAAACCCCACCAGACGACACTGAACATATATTTATCTTTAAATATATTACATGTAATTATCTTAACACATGTAAACAATCTTATGTAGAAATAAGGATCTATATTCTCATTATTAACAGTTACAGTATTCAGTGAAGCCATTAAACATAAACAGACAATTGATTTGACTTGTTTCTTTATTATATAATATTATATTATTAATATGTTTTAAATAGCTGAAGTTGGTGATTTAAGGTTTAATAGTTGGTATATTTATAACATTAGTCAGAGTGTTGGTCTGTCAGGTCCGTTTATATCTCATTAATTACAGACGTTTCCACTGTTTCCAATGAATGTTCTCCATCATGATCTGTTTCTATTATTATTATTATACATGTTGTTCATCCTGGTGATGAATTAAAGGCAGCTTCACTGTTTTCACACATGTAAGTCTCTGTTACTGAACTTTAAACCACCTCCTGTCTGTAAAATGAACACACATAGAAACTAAACTCTAAAGAAGGAACACGACGGAGTTTCAATGGTTTCCTGTTATTTACTGTGTTTAGATCAACAAACTGGACTCAGAGTGACGTCAAAATACAACATGAGGTTTCAGTTTCAGTCAGACTTCAACATTAATCCTATAAATCCATACAGTATATTCTTATGTATCCTATAAATACCTGTAGGTACTGTACACGTCCTATAAATACATACAGTATACAGTATAAATACCTGTAGTACTGTATATGTCCTGTATATCTGTCCTCTGTGTATCGGTGGACGTGGTCTGTCTGATTTGCCGTCTCCTATTCGTGGCTGTCAGAAGCTCTAACGGCTGATGCATGGATGCTGCTGCTGCGTTCACTGACCCTCTGCATACATTCCTGCATACATTATGGAGGAGCATCAAGCGGCCGCTCAGACTCCATCTGACAGCTGTCGTTATGAGTTACGGCCTCCTCTTCAGCAGCGTAGCGTCAGACTCCACCGGCTCCGGCAGCAAAGTGACTCTGAGAGGAAGGTGAGGCTGAGGAGGAGCTGAAGGAGGTTCTCTGTAGAACAAACCGCCAGAATGAAACCGTCCATCTGACAGAACCAGCTACTCACCTCCACGTGTGTCTTCTAACTGTCTGTAACCACGTCTGTACAAATCAGAATATTCTGCCGTCCTCGGTGAATCTGAGAAGCCACGACCGACTCTGCTGTGATGAACCGTCACCTGACAAAGACTCAAAGTGTTTTCAGTTGGATCCTTTACAAAGAATCCCCACAGTGAGACTAAAACCAGGAGGAACCAAGCATCAGAAGAACGAACCAGACCTCAGCTGGTCCATCAGAATACTGGACTCTGTCGGAGGACCAACACTTTGACAGATAAACGTCAGCTGGAGTTTAATGGTCGAGCTGTGAAGGCCTGAAGCTGACGTGAACTTCCTGGTTCTGACCCGCCTGTTGTCCATTAAACCTTCAGGCTGCATTCAGACCTGAACCAGGATGGAACAAAGTGTTTGGTTTCTCCGAATAAGACCGGACCTCTACCTCTGCCTGGGGAGACAGAATCATTATAAAGAGATCAGGGGGAGTTTACAGGAGTCCAGCTGCAGAAAAAATAAAAACATGTATTTAAAATAGTCTGAAAGAAGCTTCCTGATGTGGTTGAGCTCCTAGGAGGCTTAGTGCTGCTGAGTCCAGCTGATTGGTCGTAACAGGAACCTGTAACTGTTGATTTCCTTCTTTCTGTAGCTGAAATGTTTCCATGCAAGTGATTTATTTTGCAGCCACATCCTCCTTTTCACAGTTTTTCTTGTGTTTCTGCTCATTTTGCTGTGAAACCTGCAGGTCAACCAACTCTGAGGCTTTTAAATGAAGTCAGGAGACTCCCAGAAACCATTAAATCAGAGTAAATGATGCTCTGTTGGACAAACCTCTGCTGTAGATCAGTTCATAGAGTCAAGAACATCAACCTCTATGGACGGAGGACCACAACTAAACCTGGCTGCTGCTCACAACTAAACTTCCAGATGGAGCTAAAGAAGATGAAGAGAAGCCTGATGGATGCTGGAGAACATTGTTTGGTCACATGAAGATCAATGAGTTGGGCTCAGATGGAGTCCAGAACCTGACCAGGACCACCACAGTGGATCATAGTCCTGACAGTGAAGCACGGAGGTGGAGTGTGATGGTAGATAAAGGTGCTGATGACGTTTAGAGATGCTCCATGAAGGTCTGAGGAGGAACCACAACACTGGCTGACCAGATGAGACCATACTGAGTCCACAGTGGATGTATAGTCCTGACAGTGAAGCACAGAGATGTTCTATGTCTCTTTGTGGTTGGTTTGTCTCTCCTGGCCAAAACGTTTACTGCAGTGAATGCATGGTCCTGATAATGAAGCTCAGAGCCATTCTGAGTGTTGTTGTCAATTTGTGTTTCCTTGTGGACTATTTGTGTCTGTCTGCGGTCGATTTGTGCCTCATCGTGGAAATTTTGTCTTTTTGTGGTTGTTTTGTGTCTATCCTGACCAAGACTTCCACAGTGGATGTATAGTCCTGACAGTGAAGCACAGAGGTGGAGTGTCTCTTCTGGTCAGGACGTTTACTACAGTGAATGCATGGTCCTGATAATGAGGCGTAGAGGCATTTTGAGTGTTGTTGTGGTTGTTTTGTCATGTTGTGGTTGTTTTGTGTCTCTCCTGACCAGGACCACCACAGTTGATTCATAGTCCTGGCAGTGAGGTACGGAGGTGGAGTGTGATGATGTGGGCCTGTCAAAACGAGGTGTAAATAGTCTAAAATTACCTCAAACGTGTCCAAAATAACTGGAAAATTGTCAAAATTTTCCCAAATGTGTCTGAAATTGATCCGGAATGATTTTAAATTTGTCCAAAAAGTTAAAATTTATCAAAAATGACCCAAAATTTGATTGAAAAAAGTGAAAATTTACTGTAAATGCTCTGGACTGACAATACTGTACTGTTAGAAGTAATCTGATTACTGTGAGAGGATGTGTTTATGGTTATGTGACATTGAAGTGATGTGACACCAGATGAGCAGTAAGTGTTGATGAAGTGTCGTCTTTTGTGTTCTGCTGCAGATTAACTCTGATCAGACTCTCCTGTGTGATGGAAACTCCAACGGCTGAGACCCTCTGGACGGCTCCCAGTCACTGAGGGTTATTCTGGTCCAGTCTAGATGGACGTAGAACACGTCTGGTGACTTCACGCCACATTCTGGGCTCAGGTGTGTCGAAGCTCTGTGGAAGTGAAGCCTGGAAGCAGACCGACTGTCCTGGATGTGGGGGAACCGGGTCTGACAGGGTGGTGCTGCAGCCGGCCTCAGGTTCCCCCCAGGAGAACTCAGACGCTACAGCAGGAAGCGTCGAGGCTAAACTGGCTTCAGGTTCCTCCTCAGACGCTACAGCAGGAAGCGCTGAGGCTAAACTGGCTTCAGGTTCCTCCTCAGACGCTACAGCAGGAAGTGTCGAGGCTGGGCTGTATGTGGGTCAGACTGAATGTGGGTCAGAATCCATCATCCTCCCTTTAATCTGCTGCTTCTGTCCCATGAGGCTGATGGCAGCAGACAGATTATCGCCTCCTGCTGATCCACATTCTGCAGCTTCATCATCGACCGGCCTCTGATTCTGACGCACACTCTGCTGTTACTGTTGTTGTTGTTGTTGTTGTTGTTGTTATTGTTGTTATATTTTTCTGTGGAAATGTCTGAGTGTTAGTTGGAGCTTCTCTGGATGTTCTGTGTTTGAGACTAACATCAACATGAGTGTCCCTGTTTAGATACGAGTCACTCTGAGAGCCGTGAACCAGACTGACAGTAAGCCCTGCTGTGATTGGCCGGCTGGCTCAGTAAATCCGGCTCTGATTGATCAATAAACGCTGCAGATGAAGCAGTGATTGGTCGGAGGCCCGATAAACCCGGCTGTAAATCCAGCTGTGATTGAGAATCAGAGGACGTCTCACGCTGTCAGCTGACGGACTGATTTCTAGGCTTCATCTCTTCCTGCAGATCTCAGCTGGACTTCAGGTTCTTCAAACCTCTCAGACAGAAAACAGACGAATCGTTTCTGTTCAGACTGAAGCAAACAGACACTAAATCTTCATAAACCTCCCCCAGACCTCCTCAGAACATCTCCAGAACCTCCATCACTGATCAGAGTTCTACCTTCAGACTATGAAGGTCTCCTTGAAGTCCATAGAGGGGGGTCCACATGGATCAGAACCTCATCAGTCCAGCAGATAGACTCAAGACATGTAGGAGGAACAACATTAGGGCTGGACATGTCGATACCTGAAGATTCAGTCGTTGTGACACCCGGATAATAATTTTGAGATCGAATCCTCGTGCAAAAGACAGGAGGAGTTCAGGAAGCCATCTATGCCAAAGTGGAAGAACCGTCCCTCACCAGGGGAGGAGGTCTGGACTCCACCTATCTCTGGTTCACACCCTTTGGTCTCCACCAGGAGGTTCAACAACTCAACCTCTAAGAACCAGAGTCGTTGGCTAATGGTCCAGTGTTGCTCTCCATTGGCCTCATGACGACTCCAACCACTGTGGTTCCATCATGGAGACCATCTGAGTCCCACCTTTGGAGCTCCAACCACCGTTAGTCACCACTGGTCTTTAAACACCTCCACAGATGTTAAACACCTGGGTTTCCCTCCAGACAGTCAGACCAGCCCAGTCTAGTCTGGACATGAACTGATGAAGACACTGGGATGAGGACAAACGTCTCCACAGACGTTCTACTGGGTCCAGCTGCCTTCCATTGAGTTATTAGTATGATTATTTACAGGTAGTGGAGGATGGTCAGAGCCGCTCTAATGACCTGAAGGTTTCTCTGTGAACACTCTGACCGTCGGATCGTCTCCAAACAGCTGACAGATGCTGATGTTCTGGAGGCAGCTGGAGCTTTAATGCCTCCTCCGGGGCAAACAGAGAAAACAGGAAGATCCAACTTTCAGACGGTCATTGAACTCATCATCATATTCCATCTCTGTCCTTCATGCTTCAGATAAAGTGTGCAGACAGATGTTTTGACAGCTGGACGTCCGTCAGAAACCTTCGGGCTCAAAGTGCCGTCTGGTGACTGTCGGCTCAGAAACATCCAGAAGCAAACATCTGAAAAGATCCTTTGAAGGTTCCTGGATCCTTTTAAAGGGTTTCTTCTGTATTTTATCCTAATATCTATGATTTGATGTCCTCATGGTTTCAATCGAAGCATCTGGACTAGGTGAATTCCTCAAAGACGTTTCTTCGTCTTGGAGAAACTCAAGATGCTGCCACTGAAACCACGAAGACAACCATGACCTGGACTGAGGATCTCCACAGACATGTTGGAGACGAGGAACTGAAGTCCACGTCTGGGTTGTGAAGACGATGGTGAAGGTGTCAGACATCCAGACAGTCCTACCTTGATCACATTGCTTTGATGAAACATGTTTAAATGTGAATAATGAAGAGCGTCAGTCAGGAGAGCAGGTCAGAAGCTTCAACATGAGATAAACGTCTCTAAAATAAAACATTTACTCGAACCAGACTCTGTAAAAACTAAAATTCTTTGCTCGCTGGTGAAACCATGAAGCCCTCAGTGACTCGGCCGAGAACAACGGAGTCTTCAGGTTGAACTGCAGGCAGTGTACAGTAAATAGTTCAATATGTACAGCTTGAGGAGTCCACATGTCCATCCAGTGTTGGAGACATCTGTGGAAACATGCTGGACGTGACGGTTCAAGGTTAGAAACAATCACTGGACACTTTCCTACGGTCACTGAACACAACATCTGTGCTGAACCAAATCAATCGGTCGTCATCCTTCATCACTTCATCCTTCATCAGTCTTCAGTTCATGCTTGTGTTGTTATTTGGCATCTATTTCAGGTCATTCACTGTCTGTTTTCTGTGCTGCTGCATCGTGTCGTTGTTCTTTTTGCGTCTCTTTGTGGTCGTTAACTTTCTTCTTCCTGGTTTCCATCGTTGTGAGTCCTGCTGACAGACGACGTCTCTGGTTCTCTGGTTGTTGTTTCCACAGAGCTGCATGGCTTCATGTCTTTACTGTCTTCTTGCATCTTGTAGTTGATGCTTGGCGTCTCTTCGTCTGTTTTCGTTCATGTTGCTCTTCTCTTTTCTTGGTTCTGTCTCTTTGTGTGGTTTTCTCTCGGTCAGTGTTTGCATGCGTGGATGTTCATGTAGCATCTATTCAGCATCTCCTTGCTGTGCTGTTGCATCGTGTCGTCGTTCTGTTGCGTCTCTCTGTGGTCGTTTTACACGGTAAAGAAAGCAGCGTGAAGCTCATCTGGAAAGTACTGTAGATCTGTAGGTGAAGTAGGAGCATCAGCCTGCAGAGCGTCGTGTCGCTGGGGATTCAAACCGGACAGTAAAGCAGGTGAAGGATCACCTCGGAGGCTTTTATCTGCTGTTTTATTCATCAGAGCTGCTGCAGGTCTGAAGACGGAGGATGTGAATAATAGATCAGAGGACAAACCGACAGACAGGATTCTTAGAGGACGTCTGGATGGAAGACGTCCGTCAGTCCGTCTGGTCAGCAGCTGCTGTGTGGAGCTGCTATGAACACGTCAGCTTTCCTCTGAAGCCTGAAGACGAAGCTTCATGTTCCATCCAGGAAAGACTGCTCAGAGTCACTTCTTCTGTTTTAAAGAACATCTGAACTCACTGTGGTTCAGTTTTCACCACAACATAAAGTCTTCTATGGAACCAGAACAACATGAAGGAGGAGAGAGAATCAGAGACGACTCCTGTCAGTAGGACTCAGTCAGGACGATGGAGACCAGAGAGTTGAATTTACAAAGACATAAACCCTGAACCAACACGTCCACCGTGACTCCTCATCCTGGAGATGATGAACCATTTACAGTTTGAATTATTTACATCTCTGCTCTGGAGGAACACTGCTGAGAACCAAATCTGTTACCCCTTTTCCACCAAGAAGAACCAGGTCTAGTTCTGGTGCTTAGTTGGTTCTAATCTGGTTCCTCCTAAGAACCTGTTTGGAGTCCAGTTGGAGCCATTGGGTCACCATAAAACCACTACGTTAGCATCCATTACATAGCAGTTAAACAAACGCAGTAAGTTGATGATAATATCTATGTTTATCTCTATAGATGGTCTTAAGGCTGATTGTGAGGCGGAGGTCCTCCTGTTGCCTGGACACATCCGTGATCACGCTACTGGTGGGACACAACTGTAGCGGATTTCAGGTCAACAGTTTGTGCTAAACTTCCGTGTGTCCCGGGAGTCATTCCAATACATGTGTGATGGGACCAGGGACGTCCTGGAGAACAAGGACACTAATTAGCGCTTGTGTGTCCCTTTCCACCGTTGATGGTTGGTCACCATAACCCCGCCCCCAGCCCCTGACGTACTCGGTGCTTAGCTCTGGACCAGCAAAGAGTTGGTGCTTGCTGAGCTCCAGTTTATAGAACCTGGAGTCGGTGCTTAGGAGGTGGAAACACAAAGAAGTGGAGCTAAGTCAGGCTCTGGGTCTGAACTAGACCTGGAACCAGCTCAGTGGAGGAGGGGTAGCATTAGGGTTAGAAGGGTTAGTGTCCACCCTCCGTCATGTCTTCTTCATTTTTCAGTATAAAGGTTTTTCCACGGGAACGTTTGACGTCTTTTGTCTTATCCAGTGTTTTACTGTTGGTTTGTGACGTTTAAAAATAAAACCTTGTTAGTTTTTTGACTCATTTAGAGGCTTTTAGTTTTATTCTTATCGTGTCAACATTGTTGGAAACATCTAATTAATATCTCATTTTTACGTTTGTGAGCTCACTTCCTCTAGGATTTGTGCTCCTTCAAAGTAAAGCGTCACATCCTGTTCTGTAGTTTCACTGTAAAGTTGGAGTTAATGATGAAAAGAGTCTGATTCAAGGAGCTGATTCAGTCCATAGACGGACTTTATGAGGCTGCTCTAACAGAAACCTGGATTTCTAAAGCCTCACTTTGATTCATTTTGACATGTTGGCTGTTTGACTCGTACACCTGAGTTTTCTCCACCGACACACGAGAACACCTGGTTTAAAGATCAGTTCAGATCAACAGCTTCATACCATCAGGACAACATCTCCTGCTGTCACTTCTAACTTCCTGTCGCAGCATTCAGACCAAGCAGCAGAACAAAGGAGTTTCCTACCTGAGCAGATCAGTTTCATCAGCATCAAGCTGCTCACTGTGGCTCTACTGGAACATCTCAACAGGAAACAGGCCGACTGAGGAGACAAGAAGAAGAAGAAGAAGAAGAAGAAGAAGAAGAAGAACCCCGTCAGAGTCCAGAAACAACCTGAGGACAGAGAGGAGCTGAGAGCTGAGTGGAAACAACATCCACTTTATAGAGACTGGAGGGAGGGAGGGTGTGTGTGTGTGTGTGTGTGTGTGTGTGTGTGTGTGTGTGTGTGTGTCGTGCTGCTGTTTCCGGAACATGGCCACAGGGTTGAAATGTTCCAATCGATATCTGAACCACACACACACACTAATAGTACTGCGTTACTACAGCCCTGTAGTATTTGTGGTGTTCTAATCTGCAGCTGTAGTTCACGTTGGTTGTGATATTTACTGTTTATTTATTATTTATTTATTGTTTACTGCCTCCGCCAAGGAAGTTATATGATGGCCGGCGTTGGTTTGTTTGTTTGTTTGTTTGTGTTCAAAATATCTCTAAAACTCATGGACAGATTTGGATGAAATGTTTCAGGAAATATGTGAAATGGGACAAATGATGACATGTTGGGACTGATCCGGATCACCGTCTGGATCCAGGATTTATTTTAATCTAAGTGTAACCAGGTGGACAATTAAATGCGGTTTACTCTAAAAGCCACCAGAGGGCACTCTTGTTTTTGGGGTAACCCCCTCTGACCACATGACATTTTGGGTCTCCACGCGACAGACAGCGACAGTGACGGAGTTCTCTTTCCTTCCTGAGCGACATACGCACGGTTGGGCCGGCATTCTTATCTCCGGTTGTCTAAGAAGCTGGGAGGCTGTTAGGAGCTGCCGCGCTAGAGGCCGCGCCTGTTCATTAGGTCGGATGGGGTGAAGGCTGCATTGTTGGTAGGACATTTGAACTGTCTGTAATTACATTAGTATCTGTAACGTTCCATA
This sequence comes from Dascyllus trimaculatus, assembly GCA_024666655.1. Taxonomy (NCBI): domain Eukaryota; kingdom Metazoa; phylum Chordata; class Actinopteri; family Pomacentridae; genus Dascyllus; species Dascyllus trimaculatus. The sequence goes on along the minus strand of CM045464.1, from coordinate 1,517,681 downwards.
GAAAATATGTGAACTGGGAGATTGTGTTGGGGGGAGGAATGAAGCTGCTTGGTGGAGGTCTGAGCTCTCTGAGGGCTTTTGTAGTTACTTATTTATTGGTCCCTGTTGTGTCCAGTTACAGACAATAATTATTAAAATCACAGAATAAGTATTAATTTACATTCACATGTATTTTATTGTATTCTAACAGTGATTGGTTCTTTTACAGTGTTCAGTGTTTCTTTACTGTTTAATCAGCTAATGAAGACCCTCCTCCAGAGACCCTCCATTGTTTTAATAAAACAACACACACACATATGAAGGACTGGGACATGATTTCTAAAAGAAACCTAGTTTATAGAGTTTTTCCTTTTCCAACATGACAGATAATAATTAGTAAAATCAGGCCCCGTCCACAGGAAGACGAGCCCAGACCTAAACCCACCAATAGTCCATCCAACCTGTGTATCGTCCACACCAAGGCGGCTTTTTGGGGTCTGAAATCGATCCTTTCTGAACCTAGGTCCCAGAGTGCAAAGATCTGAAAACACCGTTTACGTGTCACCGTTGTTACACCCTGTCCTTGCCTCATAGCTCCACCTCTCCATAGATGCTCCAAACTCAGAGAACGACGACACCAATGTCTCCGTATAGAGCTGCTATGTCCTGCTGAAGCTGGTCAGCCTGTTATTTATTTAAATAAACTTCATTCAGTGATAGAATACAGAACAGTGCAATACAATAAACTGCAATAATAACCACCAGGAGGCTGCAAGCTATCAGAAGATCATATAACATAAATACATTCATAAATCATGAGTCTTAGTGGAATGTTTAATAGTTTTGATGTATTGTTTGACTTCATTATCAAAGATAGTCAGCCTTATTATCGCTGTTACACCAAAATGTTCAGTCCCTCCAGGAATTTGCAACAATTAACTCTAATTCAACCAATCTCCATGAATTCTGCAATTTCATCCAATCACAGCGACTTTTCCGCAATTTTGTCCCGCCTCCCGTGAGTTCCACCAATCACAGCAGTCCCCAGTAATGCACGTACGTCACCGGATTCACTTCCTGGTTTATGGTTTGAAGATACAGATACGTCTGCAACAAAAACTACTGCAGAACTGATCAACACATCAGAATGAAGCTAACAGAGATCAGCCAGGAAGACTGTGTTAGCGAGTGTGTGTCTGTGTGTGTTTGTGTGTGTGTCTGTGTGTGTTTGTGTGTGTGTGTGTTTGTGGATTTGTTTGTGTGTATCTGTGTGTGTTTGTGAGTCACGGACCTGCGATGCTTCCTTCTGCATTGATGTTACATAACTGTCCTGCACACACACACACACACACACACTCTCTGCAGTGAGATGCAACACAACAACACAGACACACACATTGTCCTACTGCTGTGTGTGTCTGTGTTGTGTGTTGTTGTGTTACTGTGTGTGTGTGTGTAGACTCCAACAGTGTCGACCATCAGCTGTTAAATCACAGAAATAAACCTGAAGTAGTTCCACATCAGCAGCAGCTCAACAGGAAGAATCACTCAGTGGTTTCCTTCTATTCTAACAGGAGAGCAGCAGACTGACAGGAAACACCTGAGATCAAACCGTCAAACACTGAACCTTTACTCTCCTATCAGGTCCTAATGCTCTCATTCTCATGAGCTTTTAAAGGAGTCACGTAGAATCACAGTCTGGTTCATCTTCCTGACTGGACTGCAGGTTACAGATGATGCGTTCAAGGACCGTCTGAAAGCTGAAAACCCACTGATTCTCTGTGAAGTAACAGAACAGGACAGATGGAGACTGAACAGAGCTGGAATCCTAAAGTCAGACAGCAGCTAGAGAGAACTAACGGGAGGAGTCAGGAGTTTCCTGAAGACACAGTCCTCCATCAGTCCTCCATCAGTCCTCCATCAGTCCTCCATCAGTCCTCCTCCTGTGACGTCCTCATCCATCTCCTCCCTGACAGTCTATTAGAGCTCATAGTTCTGTCATTTGTCCTCCTGTCAGAGCTGAAACCAAACAGAGAGACTCAACAGATCCACTTTAATAAAGACCACTAAGGTTCTGTTGGCTTCAGGTCTGGACTCTCACTGTCCAGGTCCTGGTTCCTCTTAGTCCTGGTCTAGAAGCTCTGGTCTGATGTTGTTCTCTGGATAAATCTTCCTCTTCTCCATGTGGTCAGCCAGTGTTCTGGTTCCTCCTCAGACCTTCATGGAGCATCTCTAAACGTCATCAGCACCTTTATCTACCATCACACTCCACCTCCGTGCTTCACTGTCAGGACTATGATCCACTGTGGTGGTCCTGGTCAGGTTCTGGACTCCATCTGAGCCCAACTCATTGATGTTCATGTGACCAAACAATGTTCTCCAGCATCCATCAGGCTTCTCTTCATCTTCTTTAGCTCCATCTGGAAGTTTAGTTGTGAGCAGCAGCCAGGTTTAGTTGTGGTCCTCCGTCCATAGAGGTTGATGTTCTCCAGGCTCCTCCACACTGTCTGAGCTCCACACTAACTCTGGTCTCCATTGATCAGCCCTGGTCCAAGTGTGAAGCAGCTGCCGTCTGTTGTCCACAGCTAGATAGTGAAAGTAGTTCCCTGTCCGTGGAGTCATTGTAGGAGCTCTGATCAGTGCTACTATGGCTCCTTCTAGACCTCCTGGTTCCTGCTGACACTGGGCTTCACTGGTTCTTAGTGGATCACTGGTCTTCCTGGATCCTTTTCCATCTTTGTCCAGTCTCACAGTCACATTGTTCACTTCCTCTGTTCACTTCTTCTCCATGTGGAGCCATGATGCAGACATAGATAGACCCAGTCCATAGGTCCAGACCTGGTCCATAGATAGACCCAGTCCATAGGTCCAGACCTGGTCCATAGATAGACCCAGTCCATAGGTCCAGACCTGGTCCATAGATAGACCCAGTCCACAGGTCCAGACCTGGTCCATAGACAGACCCAGTCCACAGGTCCAGACCTGGTCCATAGATAGACCCAGTCCATAGGTCCAGACCTGGTCCATAGATAGACCCAGTCCACAGGTCCAGACCTGGTCCATAGATAGACCCAGTCCACAGGTCCAGACCTGGTCCATAGATAGACCCAGTCCATAGGTCCAGACCTGGTCCATAGATAGACCCAGTCCATAGGTCCAGACCTGGTCCATAGATAGACCCAGTCCATAGGTCCAGACCTGGTCCATAGATACACCCAGTCCATAGGTCCAGACCTGGTCCATAGATAGACCCAGTCCATAGGTCCAGACCTGGTCCACAGATAGACCCAGTCCACAGGTCCAGACCTGGTCCACAGATAGACCCAGTCCACAGGTCCAGACCTGGTCCATAGATAGACCCAGTCCACAGGTCCAGACCTGGTCCATAGATAGACCCAGTCCACAGGTCCAGACCTGGTCCATAGATAGACCCAGTCCACAGGTCCAGACCTGGTCCATAGATAGACCCAGTCCACAGGTCCAGACCTGGTCCATAGATAGACCCAGTCCAAAGGTCCAGACCTGGTCCACAGATAGACCCAGTCCATAGGTCCAGACCTGGTCCACAGATAGACCCAGTCCATAGGTCCAGACCTGGTCCATAGATAGACCCAGTCCACAGGTCCAGACCTGGTCCATAGATAGACCCAGTCCACAGGTCCAGACCTGGTCCATAGATAGACCCAGTCCACAGGTCCAGACCTGAGGAGGTTCTCAGTAGAACCAGGGTCACCATCAGACTGATGGAACCACAGCTGGACTATGGTGGTTCTCTGAGTTTCTACTTTGAGGTCTGAATCTTTAATGTTTCTTTCTGACCAGATCTCTTTCAGTCACCTGCCTCTAATCTGGTCCACCATATTGCTGGTTCTTCACAGAGCCGTTCTCACGTCTGGCCTGAAGCTCCATGGATGAAGTCTAATCTGTGTTTGTCAGGAATCCCTCAGAGAGCTTCCTGCAGCTTCGACCTTCACAGCCGACTGAGCAGAGGAACCATCAGAGACCCTCTGATGTTCTCTGGAGAACGTCCACAGACTGGAGGATCGTCTCCACCGCAGCTCTCTGGGTTCTCTGGAGCTGGTCTGTTTTCATCCTGACCCACATGTTTGTTGGTGTTCAGCCGTAATGTTTGTTCCATGAGGTGGACTCATCAGTGGACCTCAGCAGAACCGGACTCATTAACAGACCTCAGCAGAACCGTGGGAGGAAACCAGCCTCCAGATCTGCTGCAGGGTCTCAGTGTCTGTCCTGCTGGAAGTTGGACCTCCTACAGACGGCTTCATATCTACATCCAGGTTCTGCTGCGTCTCAGTTTGATTCAAACTGAACATCAGACTGGTTCTCATGGTTTCATCTGCTCAGCATCAGGTCCAGTATTTAGTCCTCCAGGTGATGGTCGTCCTCATGGTTTCAGTCGTAGCACCTGGACTGAGTTCCTAGAAGACGTTCCGCCTCCCATCCAGGAGGTTTTGAGTCTCATCCAGCTCCGACTGGAACCATGAGGACGGTGTTGATGCCCAGACCAGGTGGAGGCTCTTTACTCAGTGATGGAACCATCCAAACCTTCACTACAGCCCTGAGGGACCACAGCACACTGTAAAAAATGAACGCTTTTAACGGTAATTATCAGAACTAGTGGCAGATATTTTACAGATTCACCAATATTCATATGAAGAATATAATAGATATAATATAATATAATATAATATAATATAATATAATATAATAAATATAATATAATATAATATAATATAATAAATATAATAGATATAATATAATATAATATAATATAATATAATAAATATAATATAATATAATATAATATAATAAATATAATATAATATAATATAATATAATATAATTTAATATATATAATAAATATAATATAATATAGTATAATATAATAAATATAATATAATATATATAATATATATAATAAATATAATATATTAATATAATATAATATAATAATATAATATAATATAATATAATATAATATAATATAATATAATATGATATAATAAATATAATGCAATATATATAATAAATATAATATAATATAATATATTAATATAATATAATATAATAAATATAATATACTATAATATAATAAATATATTATAATATATATAATAAATATAATATAATATAATATATTAATATAATATATATAATAAATATAATATAATATAATATATTAATATAATATAATATAATAAATATAATATAATATAATATAATATAATATATATAATATAATATATTAATATAATATAATATAATAAATATAATATAATATAATATAATATAATATATATAATAAATATAATATAATATAATATAATATAATAAATATAATATAATATAATATATATAATATATATAATAAATATAATATAATATAATATATTAATATAATATAATATAATATAATATAATATAATATAATATAATATAATATAATATGTGTATAATATATTTAATGTGACAGTTCTCATGAAAGCCCATATAATCAGTGTGTTTCCAGTATTTTACAGTGTGCAGGTGTATTTCTATATAGAAGCTGCTCTGATGCTACATTAAGGATATAAAAACACATCAGTGCCTGGTTCCTGCACTGGTTCCTCCTCCTGTTGTCCTCCTGGTCTCCTCCTGGTCTCCTGGTCTCCTGGTCTCCTCCTGGTCTCCTCCTGGTCTCCTCCTGTTGTCCTCCTGTTGTCCTCCTGTTGTCCTCCTGTTGTCCTCCTGGTCTCTTGGTCTCCTGTTCTCCTCCTGGTTCCTCCTGTTCTCCTCCTGGTCTCCTCCTGTTCTCCTCCTGATCTCCTCCTGGTCTCCTCCTGTTGTACTCCTGTTCTCCTCCTGGTCTCCTCCTGGTCTCCTCCTGTTGTACTCCTGTTCTCCTCCTGGTCTCCTCCTGGTCTCCTCCTGTTGTCCTCCTGGTCTCCTCCTGGTCTCCTCCTGTTGTACTCCTGTTCTCCTCCTGGTCTCCTCCTGGTCTCCTCCTGTTGTCCTCCTGTTGTCCTCCTGTTGTCCTCCTGGTCTCCTCCTGGTCTCCTCCTGGTCTCCTCCTGTTGTCCTCCTGTTGTCCTCCTGGTCTCCTCCTGGTTCCTCCTGGTCTCCTCCTGGTCTCCTCCTGTTGTCCTCCTGTTCTCCTCCTGGTCTCCTCCTGGTCTCCTCCTGGTCTCCTCCTGGTCCAGTGTTTCGGTCCTTCTCCCTCCAGCATCCAGAACCAACCAAACGCTCCAAATGACCGGGAGTTGATGAGTCGGTTACCTCCCGTTACCTCCCGTTACCTCCCGTTACCTTCCGTTACCTCCCGTTACCTCCCGGTGTTCTGTCTCCTAGCTGCCCGGACGTTCCCGTTACCTCCCGGTGTGTTTCCTCCTCAGCTGCAGTCTCCGGATCGTTACATAACCGGCTACCGGCTACCGGAGGACCCAGCAAACATTCTGCCCGTTCACAAACACACCGGAGCCGCCTACCTGCAGAGCCGTTCATCGGTGGGTCCGGTGGTTCCGTGTCCTACATCCCTGAGCAGCAGCGTCCCGGTGATGAGTCGGTCCGGTGCCTCCTCCTCCTCCTCTCCCGGGACTCGGCCCACCTCCTCAGAATAGCTCCGTTAAACTCCCGCTGATACCCTCAGTCCGAGCGTCCTCCCGTGCGCGCTCCCGTCTCAGAGCATCAGCGCCGTCCTCCGGTCCCGGTCCACCGGCAGCATCACGGAGCTCCCCGCCTCCCAGCCTCTCCGCCTCCTCCGAGTCTCTGTCCGGTGTTTGTGAAGATCAGCAGCTCCGGAGAGTGAAAGCTGGAAATGATGGAAATGATGGAGAACCAGCATCAATAAGTAGAGTATAGAAATATAATAATAATAATAATAATAATATAATATAATATAATATAATATAATATAATATAATATAATATAATAAATATAATATAATATAATATAATATAATATAATATAATATAATATAATATAACATAACATAACATAATATAATATAACATAACATAACATAATATGATATAATATAACATAACATAACATAATATAATATAACATAACATAACATAACATAATATAATATAATATAATATAATATAA
>CM045464.1:1466010-1510497 GCA_024666655.1 Dascyllus trimaculatus | reverse complement strand
CCTTCAGGGAAACTAAATCCTGCTGAAGGAGGAGAACTTTACGCTCCGAACTCCATTCAAATATCGTGTATTTTTAAGAGTCCTCTGCTTTACTTAAAGGTGAATCCGGTTTCTGTCGGTGTGAATTCGGTGTCGGGATGTTCGGGGTTCCGGCTTTGTTCCGGCATAAACCCAAAACACCGGAGATCTCGGCGTTCAGCACAGTTTCACCTCAACCGGTTCAACTGATACCGAACTGCTGTAGTCAGAGCGCGTGGAGGAGGCGGCGGTGCGGCGGTGATCAGCTCCAACATCAGCTCGGTTCGGTGGGTTAGGAAGAGTTTAGTTGTAAGTTTCTGAAGCCGAACGGAGAAACTGGTGACACAGATTCAGGAACAGGAGAAGTTGTCCTGCTTCAAGCGTGTCTGAGCTCAGAGCAGCGAGGAAACGTGAAACCGGACAGTTTGTTAACTGGGTTTGGTGAGGCGCAGATTCAGGCCAAGCGCACATGGAGTTCTTTCAGAATTAAAGGCGCGTTTAAAGGAATGTGAGTCCTCAGGTGTAGCTCAGGTGAGGCCCAGTGATGTCACGGTTCCTCCCATGATGATGAAATCTGAAAATATGTGAAAGAAGCAACTCAGAGGGGAAACATTCACTGAAATGAACGTTAAGGTGAGTCAGTGACGTCACAGGGAGGCACTGTGCAGGTATGTAAGGAGTCAGTCTGTCAGCTGGAGTGGAACAGCTGTTAAATGAGTCATTTCACCAAGAAGTCACAAACAGAAAAGCAGCTGTGCTGAAATGAATGAAGCTGCTGGAAAATCAGAGTTTGGTGGGAAAAAAAACTCGTCTAGAAGAATTCTTAAAAAAACAAATGACTTTAAAAATCTGATTAAACAATTATGAAAAAAACAAGTTCTAAAAATATTTAAAATCTAAATTTATCAAACCTTTTTTAAAACATAAAAGAAACATATATAAAATCTAAATGAATAAAAAATAACTAAAAGAATATAGAATAATTTAACATTTAAAAAAACTTTATTTAAACATGTCGACAACAAAAATATGAGCTTTAACATCTTTAAACTAGTGCTGTCAATCGATTAAAATTTTTGATCGCGATTAATCGCATGAATGTCATAGTTAACTCGCGATTAATCGCAAATTAATCGCACATTTTTTATCTGTTCTAAATGTCCCTTGAAATATCATTTTATATGAGGAGGAGGCGGAGAATTCGCGTCAGCTGTGTTTGGCCATCAAGTAGTATTACAGACTGGATAAACTACGATGATAACTCAGTTCACTCTGACAACACACACAGAAAACTTTGGTCTTGTCAATCGTCACGCGCGCACCCCAGGCCGCCGTCACCTGGCGGAGCATCTGGATCAGCGGCACACGGTTCGGGACGGGGAAAAGGAGCCGACAGAAAGGCGAGCGAGAATATTGCTGCTGTACCACCACCAGCAGGAGATCCTGTCGGACTCCGACGGCGAACACCTCGCCCTCGACTTCGCCAACCATGCCCCCGTCTTACCCACCCCCGCCCGCGTTAATCTCGCGATAAAAAAATTGACGCCGTTAAAATTGATTTGCGTTAACGCGTTAATAACGCGATATTTTTGACAGCACTACTTTAAACCTTTAAACCTTGTTGTAGTGGATGAAGTTCTGTACTACAGTAGCAGTACTCAGGTACTCGGTGTCGTGTTCTTTACTACAGTAGCAGTACTCAGGTACTCAGTGTCGTGTTCTGTACTACAGTAGCAGTACTCAGGTACTCAGTGTCGTGTTCTTTACTACAGTAGCAGTACTCAGGTACTCGGTGTCGTGTTCTTTACTACAGTAGCAGTACTCAGGTACTCGGTGTCGTGTGTTTTCCTGCAGGTCCAAGTCCTTCCTGTTCTGTGCTCTTTACGCCGCCCTGGTGTTCGCTGGACGTCACTACATGAAGCCTCGACCCAGAATGAACCTGCGGCTGCCGCTGGTCGTCTGGTCGCTCAGTCTGGCCGTGTTCAGGTAAATGTCTCACCTGTAAATGTCTCACCTGTAGACGTCTCACCTGTAGACGTCTGACCTGTAGTCACACCTTTAGCTCGTGTCCAGGAGGACTTTACCTCCAGACTAATGAACCTGATTCAGTCGGTCGTTTTAGTTCCACCTGTTTCTGTCTGTGATCATTATTTTGCGTCAAAATCAAACTGAAGTCTCGACACAATGGCTGCAGCCGTTTCCACGGCGACGCCTCCTCCTTACAAACACAAACTCTAGTCGTCTCCATGGCAACCAGCTGCCCGTCACACCTGCAGGTAAATTCCAGCTCAGGTGTGTTTGCTTTGTGTCGGCTCACCTGAGAGAGACCTAAAGGCTGCAGGAGGCACGACAGAGACGCTAACGCTAAAGGAGTTGGTTCTATTATTGATTATTGATTATTATTGATCAGCCAGGAGCTGTAGAAACACAATCTTCAGATTTCCAGACGTCTTTGAACTCATCACAGCTCCTAACATTCACACTATTCTAACGTGTTATTTACCAACCAGGACTTCCTGCTTTCTGCTTCCTGAGATTCTGTCAGACTGAACACGTTTCTTAATCTGGCTGTTCTGGTTGTGTGTCTCTGTAATGGTCCGGTTGTGTGTTTAACGTTCGTTTCCTGGTCTCTGGTGGATTCTGATGTTTCTGATGGTTCTGATGGTCCTGATGGTCCTGATGATCCTGATGGTCCTGATGGTCCTGATGGTCCTGATGATCCTGATGGTTCTGATGGTTCTGACGTGTGTTCTGGTTCTGCTGCAGCATCCTCGGTGCCGTCCGGACCGGTTCCTACATGTTCCACATCCTGAGCTCCAGCGGCTTCAGAAGGTCCGTCTGTGATCAGAGCTTCTACAACGGACCCGTCAGCAAGTTCTGGGCCTACGCCTTCGTCCTGAGCAAGGCTCCGGAGCTCGGTCAGTTTTATTATAACTACTGTTGCTCTAATCACAGAAAAAGGAAACATTTAAAGAATGAAGTATAAAATAAAACGGTTGAGAGGTTTAAACTGTCCAGGTGAGACAGGTGAGCTTGTGGGCGGAGTCTAACGTGTGTGTGCTGCAGGTGACACGGCGTTCATCGTGCTGAGGAAGCAGAAGCTGCTCTTCCTGCACTGGTACCACCACATCACCGTGCTGCTCTACTCCTGGTTCTCCTATAAGGACATGGTGGCCGGCGGCGGCTGGTTCATGACCATGAACTACGCCGTGCACGCGCTCATGTACAGCTACTACGCCGCCCGTGCCGCCGGCCTGCGCGTGCCCCGCCCCCTCGCCGCGCTCATCACCGGCGCTCAGATCAGCCAGATGCTGATGGGGCTGCTGGTCCTGGTCCTGGTGTTCGGCTGGATGCCGCAGGGCGACTGTCCGTCACGCCTCGACAACCTGGTGTGGGCGGGGCTCATGTACCTGAGCTACCTGCTGCTCTTCTGCAACTTCTTCTACCAGACCTACCTGCGGCGCCACGACAAGACCAAGAGCCAGTAGGAGGCGCCGCCGAGCATCATGGGAGGTTTGCTAAGACTGTAGAACACTTTAGACGATGTGGGAAGAGCAGGAGGAAGGTAAAGATCTGATCAGCTGAGAGGTGATCAATGAGATCGGAGGTAAATCAACAGTAGAATCGGGTTCAGGAGCAGCTCTGAGGCGACGCAGCTTCACTTTACCATCTGGAACCGTTTCACCAGTTTAAAGCTTCGATCTTCTGAACATTGGACAGTCGAGGATCTGAGATCAGCCACTTATGAACTCGTCTGTTCTGATCAGCTGATCAGCAGGACGTCGCTGCTGTCATCGATCAGGTTTCAGCTTCTTCAGACTTCACTCTTAGAGCAGCTTTAGAGCTTCAGAAAGACGAGAAATGATCAAAACTAAACGGATTAAAAAACCGAACCAGACTAGAACTGAACCTAAAGCCAGTAAAATAAAGGGATCAGATCTTTTAACGTTCGTCTTTAAGTCGAGGCTTCAGCGCCGACATCTGATGACATGAATCCAAAACGTCCCTTTGGTCCATTTTTATGACGTTTCATAACCAAAACCAAGAGTCCATTAAAACAAGAGACCTGATCCAATCTGTTTCTGAGACCTGGTCCCAGCGGATCCCCTGAGTCCAGATCTCCTCTCTGGTATCTGGACCAGGTTCCAGAGCCTCATTAGAGAAGCTTCAACCAGCAGGTCTTGAACCGGTCATCAGAGTCTGTGGAGGGTTTTCTTCATCATTTAAACATCGGTCTGGTTCTGGTTCTGGTTCTGGTCCTGGTCCTGGTCCTGGTTCTGTCCAGACGGATAGAAACTGAAGCTGTAAGTTTTCATCTCATGTTAGTTTACATTTTAGTTTTGAGCACTGACCCTTCATCTCATTTATCTTCATCTCATTTATTCTGTTTACATCGTTTTCTTTGCAGCTGAGCAGCAACAGAAACCTTCCTCTCAGTTTTGTCTATTTATTGATTTGTTATTGATTATTAGTATTTATTGGACATATGAAGGCGCCTGATTGGCTGCTGGAGAAGTCTCCTCCCCCTGTTCACGTTTATTTAAATGCTCACAGGTTGAACATGTCTGAAGGTTTCACCTGTTCCTGCTGCTCTCAGTCTTTATCCTTATCACCAATATTATTATTGATCGGTTTGAAGTGTGACGTGAGAATTAATCTGGATGTTGAAGGAAGCAAACGGCAGCTGTTTGACTTGATGAGACATGATGATCAGATGTTTTCTGGATGAACACAGAAACACGATTAAATTTTTAAATGTTTTATTTATTGTTTGGAAGAAATTTAATAAAGACGCCGTTTTTAAAAACCTGTGTTTGTCTTTATTTTGTGTTTGTGATTAAAACCAGCAGGTCATTGATCCGTTGACATGGAAAACTTCACATTAGTTCAGAATAAACGGATAAACATCACGGACTTCATGTATCTGGTACAAACTACATGTTTTATGACCACATTTATCTATTTAATGTATAATTATAATAAAGTTACACCAAGAAACTAAACTTTTAGTCTAGAAAATACATTCATGTCTGACAACCTGAGCACACACCGGTAGAGGAAGACAGAAACGAGTTCAGAACGTTTTATTGTTGGTTTGTTTGTGTGTCAATGTTAGCATTAGTTTTTCACCGCTAACATTTACTTTTACATATTTTTGATAACCTCTGTTTCAGTGCTAATCTGAACTGTTGCATACATAAAGTTAATTCTTCAAATAGTTATTTTCTGTGTTTATGCTAATATTAGCTTTTTTATTGCTAACATCTTTAAAACTGCTAATGCTAGTGTGTTCATACTAAAAATGATTTTGGTTAGGCTAATCAGCTAATGCTATCATTTCAAGCTAATACTTTTTTAATGCTTCTGTTCATGCTAATCTGTATTTGTCAACATCAGTTTTTAAAGCTAATAAAGTTAAAAACAGATGCTAACATTAGTTTTTTATGTTAACATTTATTGCTAAAGTGTTTTAACGCTAATTATAGTTTCTCTTTTCCAAATTTTTAGGTTAATGAAAGCTTATTTTTTGAAAAATGCTAACTTCAGATATTTTTGAACTGACTTCAGCTAATGCTAATATTTTTATGCTAATATTTTTAATGGTTAGGGTTGGTCAGTTTTATTTTATGCTGAGATTAATTTTAAATCAGTAACATTGACAAACTGATGCTATTGTTTTTAATGTGAATATTAGCGTATTAATGCTAACATCTGTGTCTTTACGATAACATGTTTATGCTAATATGTGTAACATCAGTGTTTATTGATGATGTGTTTTTTTATCGTGCTAACATTAGTTTTTAAAAGCGTATAAACATTAACTGTGAGGGGAACCTCTGGGTTTTTAACCTGCCTGTAGCAGGTTAATGTTTTAGGCACTGATTCGTTTCTACCTGTCAAGCTAACTGTGTGTGCTCTGTGTTAGCATTTTCACTGCTAATAGCTGCTGTTTTCTTACTGGAATGTCACGTTAGCTGTTAGCTAAAGCTAACAGATGTCCAAGGTATCAAAGCTGGCATGTGAATCTGATTATAAACAGTAACTTTAATGTCTAAATGGTGAAGTTGGCCATAAAGAAGCTGAATCAGCATTCTGATTGCATGTAAACATAAAATGCACCTAGCTTAGCATCAGGCAGCAGTGGTGATGACAGATAGTCGTTTTTGTTCATATATTTGAAAAAGAACAATGAAGGTTAATCAGCATTCAGATCATCAGGGCTGTTTCTGATTCATGTCCCACCAGGACTTCCACACCAACACATCTCGACTTTTCCCGAGAGCGACGAGGAAACGAGGCAACTTGAAGCCGCTGAACTGACCGACGCCGTCGTCTCGGCCCATCGCCATCAGCAGGGTGACGTAACCTAGCAACCAGCAACACAGACAGGCAACCGGGGTCAACGTCAGTCAACCGGCAACACAGACATCACAGACAGGTAAACTCTCAGGTGAGTGCGTACCTGTGCGATACGGCGTCAGCTCCTTCCCGCTCAAACTGTTGACGATGTTTGTGACGACAACGGCGGCCTGCAGGTCGGCGTTGTACGCCGTCTTCGGCTCTCTGACGTCGGTGCAGTCGCCCGCAGCGTAAACGTTGGAGAAACCTTCAACCTGCAGGTAGTCGTTGACCTTCAGGGCTCCGTTATCGGCCAGACAGCCGGCTGAAGCACAAACACCGATTAATAACCGATCAATGACTGACTGATTCATTGATCTGTAACTTGACCTCTGAACTCAGGAAACACTGATGTTCAAACTGAGGCTAACAGCTGTTTGGATGTGACATAGTGGCTAGTGGTACTCTTTAATGCTATCGTTAGTCTTCTAATGCTAACATAGCCTTATTTATGCTAACAGTATCATTTTATTACAGATGTTTATGATGGCATTACTGTTGATGCTACCATTAGTATTTTATTACGCTAGCATCAGTGTTTTTAATATTATTTTTTATTCATGCAAATGTAAACTTTTATTGTAGTATTTTAATGTGAACAAAAGTCCTTTTATGTTAATTTTTCTGATAACAATACTTTTTATTGCTACCATTAGTGTTTTTTTAAGGCTCATTCTTATGCAAATGTTAGCCTTTTTGCTCATGTGAGTGTGTTAATGGTTGGATAATATTTTTAGCTCTAAAATTCTTTTTGAACAGTAAAATTAGCATTAAAACAAACGGTGCTATCATTTTTTAATGTGAACATTAGCTTTAAATACACTGATGTCAACATGAGTTTCTTTGAAGCTAAGGTAAGTGTATTTATGCTAGTATTTGTATGTTATTGCTAACTTTTTCATGTCTACCAGGTTTTGTAAGTTAGCATGAGCTCAATAAAGCTAACATTGTTTTTTAAAATAATGCTAACATTGGTATTTAATACCAATGTTAGCATTTTTGATGTTAAGGAACATTTTTAATGCTAATAGTAGTTTAATGGTAGTTTTTTTAATGCCAGCCCACGTTTGTTATTGTAGCATTACCCTTTATGTTAGCAGTAACCTCTTCAATGCTAACATTAGTCTTTAATGCTAGAGTTCATCATGTGAGGAGGGTTTTGTGCCTTTGACCAGTCAGGTGATGTTCCTGGATGTACTCTGCTTGGAGCCAACTCTGTGCTCCCTGTTAGCATCATTGTTGCTACTAGCTGCCGTTCCTCATGGGATCAGTTCAGCTTCAGAACCGGTTTTTAGGGTCCAGGTGAGGGGGTGTCTTACCGAGGCTGGATGCGTAGGCAGCAGAGTTGACTTTGAGTCCGGTACAGCTGATGATCAGATCTGCCGTCACCGTGTTTCCTGTATCCGTGGTAACAACCGTGCCCTTCTGGACCACGTTCAGCGTCAGATCCGACAGGTTGGACACCTTCTGTCCTGAAACACAGCAGCAGCAGGTTTATAATACACAGAACTGCACTGACTCACCTGTCGGCAGGTAAAGCAGGTGTTCGTACCCAGCAGAAGCTCCACCCCTTTCTCCTGCAGAACCTGTTTGGCCTGATCTCTGACGCTGGGCAGCAGCTCCGGGTCGGCCAGCTCCGTCCTGGAGTGGATCAGAACCACCTGGAAGAAATGAAGGAAGAAGAACTGAAACGTGGACTTTATTTATTTACTTCTAAATTTACCATTATCATTATTATTATTATTATTATCATTATCATTATTGTTATTGTTATTGTTGTTTTTATTGTTTTTATTGAACCCTCTGAGCCTCTGGACGTTTGGTTTCTGCTCCCGTCTCTTTTCAACCCACTGAGGTTAATTTTTCTCTGCAGTCTAAAGTCGTCCATGGAACCAGAACCACATGAAGGAGAGAACCAGAGACGTCTCCTGTCAGTAGGACTCAGTTGGGATGATGGAGATCAGAGAAATGATGATTTATTTTATAAAACAATATCCAAAGGGACCCACAGTCGTCCTAAATGACTTCAGTCTGTCCAAACGTAGTCAGGATTGTCCTGAGCTGAACCTCAGAATAACTCTCTGATTAACGGACTGATTGTCTCCTACTTGATGAATGTTCTCGTAGTTTCAATGGTAGCATCTCGTCCAAGACGAGAGGTGAAACGTCTTCGATGAACTAGCCCAGAGCTACGACTGAATCTACGAGGACGACCATGACTGACTGAACAGGCTGAACTCTAGCAGACGGACTCTGGTCACCTTCTTGTCTGGATACTCGGTTCTGATCTCAGCTGCCATCTCCACTCCGGTCGACCCTCCTCCGACCACCAGGACCGACTCAGCAGCCTGAACCTGAACACAGAAACCCCTGAAAGTACGACCTGCAGGATGTTCTGGTTTCTGCACAGCTCGTTGTTCGTTCCGTCATCGAACCTGTTTGATGAAGTCCTCGTACGTCTGGATGGCCGTCTGGCGCGACGCCACCGTGTTGAACTTCCCTGGAAACGGCCCGTCGGTGCCGGTGCACAGGACGAGGTGGGAGAACTGGATCTCCTGCAGAACAAACAACCAAACATTTGGGTTTCATTTGTCCCTGGAAAACCAAAGAAAGCATGTTTCTGGTCTTTGTTTCAAACCAGAGTCACAAAAACCAAACACAAAGACAAACAGTTAAATCTCTTTTGGACTTTTGCTGATTCCTGTTTTCATTTGAGAACAAAAACTTAACTTAAAAGCAAAAGTTAAAGACTACAGTCTCTGAAAACAACAGAAACAAACTGGAAAACACAAATTCCTGTTTTCATTTGTCATCAGACAGAAAATATTTTACGTCTAAATGAAAAGAACAAAGCATCTGTTGCTCCTTATTGCTGTGGTGTCGATCCACCTTCACAGAAGTCACCGATGTGTCTGTTAAATACGTCTGTAGTGGATAATTATCGTGTCTAGAAGACGACCCTGGAGTCAGTCTGATTTGACATTCAGCCACTAGAGGGCGGCGACATCCCTCCACAGCCTGTTCACTTCCTCTGACTCTGATTTTAACAGTAAACTGAAGTTGATGAACCTCCTGCTGGTTTGGTTTCATTCAAACATCATCCTAATAAACTCATTTAATTACCAGCCTCACAGCTGTAATAATAACCTGAACCAATGCAGTCAGTCGATCAGAGGCTGCAGATGTTAGCAGACCGTCTGACACACACTTTATCTATTTTTATTATTATTAGTTCTACTTTATTAACTTGACTGCAGAATGTGCAGGACTTACATGCTGCTAATGAACCTGCTTCACTCTCACATTAAGGTCCAAACCCGTCATTATAGGGTTTGTTTACTATTTAACTGAACGCTGTCGCAGCTGTTGTGATATTTATTCTATTAAACCATTAAACATATATAAAAAATTACCTGTTGGAAGCAGTTTATATCTTTAGAACAGTCTCATTAAAATGAATCTAAATAAACATTAAAATTAATCTCCACTTTAAAATTACGTCGTTAAATCGGTCAGAATAAATCGGTTATCTACTATTAGCTTAGCTTAGCTCAGCTCAAAGACTGGGAACAGAGGGAAACTGTTATGCTATGCTAACATAGCTTTAGTGTTCTTAATGTTGAGTTTTTTTTTATAAAATGTGTTTTATGCTAACTCTACCTGTAAAGCTAACATCAGGTGCTGTTATACTAATGCAGTTTTTTAATCAATAAAATTATTCTTCATTTAAGCACCCCCTTTCTATAGGTCAGGTTAGCTTTAAATGCTAATGTACACATTTTAATGTCAATGTTCTTTTTGTTGTTATTGTTTTATGCTAACATTACACTTAAATTTTTGTGCTAACATCATTTTTTGGCTAACATGTGCTAACGTTGGTACTTCAGTGCTCCAGTATGTTTTTAAAGATCATGGTATCGTTAATTGTTTCTGGTATCATTAGCTGCTAAATTCCAGCTTAGCCTTTCATGCTAATGCTAGTTTTGAAGGCAGCTTTGAGGCTTTTCAACATTAAATTAAGGTCATTTTAATCAGTCAGTGATTTTACATCCTGTATTTTTAATTAACTGACATCATTTTGTAGAAATCTGTTTCACTTTGACGTTAAAGAGGCTTCTTCTGTGAATCCTTGTCAAAAAGCCTTTTTTAAATCACACTGATTCAGAGCTGAAGAGCAACAAGAGGTGAATGAATTCTGTGAATGTAGTGAAGCTCCTCCACTCTCCTCCTCTTCCTCACCCTTCCTCCCTCCAGGACGACCAGCTGACCGTCGGTGTCGATTCGCTCGACTCGACCCTGAACGAAACTCTCCCCGAACGTCTCTTTGAACGGGATGAAGGTTCTCTGAGCGAAGCCTGCAGACAGGAAACAGGGCGGAGGTCAGATCTCATCACACCGATTATCATTATTATTATTATTACTATTATTATTATTATTATTATTAGTTATCATTATAATTATTGTTATTATTAGGACAGAATCAGAGGTGAAGTTCATGTGAGTCACTGTGACACTAAAACTGCTGCAGTGCCGTCACTAAATAGTAAATCTGTATTTTAAAAAACAATAACTGAGCAACAAAAATGTGATTAAAACTTGAAAAAGTATTAAAACATAAAATAAAATAATAAAACAGAATAGAGGTTTTATTATTTCATTTATAAAACTGCAAAGCTGAAGTCAAAACTTCTAAACATGACAGTGACGCCAGAAATAGTCACACAAGTAAAATAAGATAAACGACTACAGGAGCAGCAGTGATAAACCTGAAGAACACCTGCGACAGGTAAACGTCACCTGGCTGCACCGAGGCCCTCAGAGCTCCGATGTTGTGATGAAAAGCGTCTCTCATGTCGATCAGAGTGAAACTGATTCCTCGAGATTTCAGGTGCTGAGCGGCTGTGATGCCTCCAAACCCTCCGCCGACCACGACCACGTGGACGTTCTCAAACGAGGTCACCTGACCCCCCATCTCTGGAAAACACAAAGCACCAACCTGAAACACGACGACCGACCCAGAGGACCGGCTCAGGCTGGTTCAGGTGTTCTGGTCTGGACAGGTGAGGCTCCAGCTGTGAGCGGATGGAGGAGTGTTTTACTGGAGAGCTGTCTAGTAAAACACTCCTCCAGGACTCACCTGTCAGGTGACCCGGTTCATTAAGATGCTGCCGTTGTACGTTTAATATCTGTGAGGCTGTTAAATGTTTAAATGTTCCACCAGGAGACCTTAAAGCTGAGGACTGAGATCAGACTGACGAGTCTGAGAGTCTGAAAGCCTTCAAACATCAGAGGAACGGATCCCTGAAGCTTCATATTTATATTATTATCACGTCTAAAATGGCTGAAAAAGACGATCAGAGCAGGCAGAGATTAACCTGATGACTGACCGAATATTCACAGCTCGACTCCTAAATAATCACTGCTGTTAATTATTAGACTAAAGAGGCTCATTAATTCATAGATTAATACATTAATTCATAGATTAATACATTAATTCATAGGTTATGACATGACTTCATGGACTGTTACAGTAAAGTTTAACCATGTGATTGATTTCTGGGTTTATGTTGTTCCTACTGGCTTCTGTTTTATGGTTTCATCAGTTTACCGTCACAGAGGAGGACAGAGACCAGGACATGTTCACACTGAGGAAGATTAAACCAGAGTTTGGACTGGTTTGGTTTTTAAAAATGACTCAAGCTGATTAAATGTTTGTCAGAATAGTTGTGTGTTAATATAACAGTCGACAACTGACTGATTAAATGGAGACAGGAGGGTCGTTTTATAAATAATACTGACAGTATGAAGGTAAAACTCTGCATCATTAAACACATTAAGGTTAAAGAACCAGCTGGTTCTCATGGACTGAAACGTGTTGGGTCAGAGCCAGAGAGTTTTAGATGATCTGATGTTACCACGTAGTAGTTGAAGTAGTACAGTTCAAGTTCATCCTCCATCTGTTAATCAGACTCATCAGATCCATCAGATCCATCAGATCCATTAGATCCATTAGATCCATTAGATCCATCAGACTCGTGCCGTCCTGTCTGATTGGTGATTCTCTTCAGGTTGTTGTCCTGCAGGTAACTTCCTGCTCAGACTGAAGCCCTGAGATCACTGAGCCTCCAGAGGATCCAGATGTTCACATGACCAGCAGCTTCACAGATCACAAACAGCGAATCTCTGACTCACAGTCAGGTAGTGAACTCACCTGTGCAGGTACGACCGTCTGTCTCTGCAGCTGCAGCTCCTTGTGCTGCTTCCTCTCTGCCGATTCACAGCTTCTAACTTCCTGCTCACACCGCCTCCTCTGACGACACACCTGCTCTCCACCAATCACAGCTCAGCTCTCCGCTGATGCCTTCAGGTGCTGCAGGATTTCTGGGCTCTGAATCTGAAGTGAAGGTTTAAAGTAAAGACAGGTGACAGGTGATTTAAATGCAGAATTAACCCTGACCCTGTGATCTAAGACGTGTTTCTGCTGCTGTGTTTTCAGACGTCTGTTTGCTCCTAGAAACTTCATTTTAGGACCTCAGATGACCTGTCTGAGTGTGACTGAACTGTTACAGGAGGAGGAGGAGGAGGAGGAGGAAGAGCAGGAGGAGGCGTGATGATCAACAGCCTGACCTTTAACTGCAGTCCAGCTGTGACTCAGCTTTGTTATGAAACTCCTTTCATCATCCTTTTAACTCCAGCAGATCAAAGCTGAATCCACACACAGCTTCATGACATGGATCCAAACCCAGGATTAAACCAGTGTGGAACTGGTTTAACTGGGAGAGTTTAATCACAACACAAACACATGTTCTCCTCAGTATAAACCACTGACTCTGAAGTCCCTGAATGTCAAGCCTCACCCAACCCTAACACCACGTCTGATCCACCACAGGAGACCGTTAAACAGGCTCTGCTCACTGAGCTGCTCCCTCTGCTACTTTTTTTGCGCTACGATTCAAGTTATTGACATTTTTATGCATTAATATCCAGATTTTTAATGTGTTTTTTACCGTAATATTCAGGTTATTGATCCTTTTGTTCATTATTGTTCAGTTTATTGATCCTTTTGTTAATTATTGTTCAGATTATTGATCCTTTTGTTCATTATTGTTCAGATTATTGATCACATTGATCACTGAATGTGATTTAATCAGTGTTCCATCAGATTCTAACAGAACAGGTCAGAATGCTGCTGTCATCTCGTGTCTCCTTCAGTCTGTTTAAATGTTGAACATTCAGGGACTCATTTATATAAAGGAGGAACTTTAGCAGTACTTCGGTATCGACTGAAGGAAATATAAAGGTACTTGTGTTTTACTTTTGTTCGCAGTAACTCGTCTCCATATGATGAATTATCTGAGCAGAGATCTGCTTTATTAGAGTTTAAACTAGTAAATACGACAGCTTCAGAACATCTCATGGCTCCAGATGATTTTCTGCTTCATCTAATGGACCTTAAATAATTAGAATTGTTCTTTGTTAATCCTGTTAGAGGTCTGACTGAGCTCTGGGATTATTCTCTGTTCCCTGATTTGATTGATCAGTAGTTGAATTAATATTGATGATGTAATGAAATACTGCATTAACACATATCCAGGACTGTATCAGAGTATTTCTGTGGTGTTTTAGTACTTTTACTTTCTCGTCTGTATTTCACCTGTAGACAGAAAAGCGTGTTAGCGCCACCCACAGGCTGAGCTGAGCACTGCACTTTGTTTTATTGTGGTTACACAGTAAATCATCACAGTCACTACAAAACACTGTTTCACTCAGGATAAACTTTAATGACATCGCAGCCGGAAGAATCTACACTTTATGTGTGGAGCAGCAGATAAATCCAGATAATCAATCAATCAATCAATCAATAATTAATTTTATATTGTTATTTAATTTATTTAAGTCAGAATCTTATTTTCATTTGTTTATTCACTTTTTTATTTATAATTTTAGCTTTATATTTTTATTTACTTCACTTTTATTTATGATCTAAAGTTTTATTCCTGCATTTGTCACATTATTTATAATCACAATTAAATGTTATTTAATGTTATTTTATTTTTAAACTTGTATTTATTTTATTTACATTTATACACATATTTTATTTATATTTTAAAATATGTTTGCTTGATTTTTTAATTGATATGCTCATTTATAATTTTATCTTGTATCATGTTATTTAAATCATTTTACTTTAATATTATATTTATATCTATAATCTTATTTTTTAAACTTGTATTCAGTGTTGTTGTTATTTTATCAGGTTTATATTCAGGATCATATTATTAATAGCTGTAAAATATGTTCTCCTTACATTTAATTACTGTTTTTCGTTTTGTTCTGATTTATTCCTTTTCAAATCCCTGTAACTTTATTTTGAAAGACGCTATATAAACAAGCTCTTATTGTGAAGCCGTACCGGAGGTGTCTCCCTGTACGTCCTCAGGCTTCGGCAGTTCTCGGCTGTCGGTGCTCCGTTCGGTCGTCTCTCGGTGTCTCGGTGTTTCGGTGTCTGGCTGCTCCGTTACTCCGCTTCGTGTTGATGCAGGTCGGCCGGTGCGGAGCTCCGGTGCCGTTAATGGAGGAACCGTGAAGTTTTACCGGAGCAGAACCGGAGGAGGAGGACTTTTCCCGCGGTAAGACTAACTAACCAAGTAACTAACCGAGCGGACCCTCATCGTTAACCAGCTGTTACCGGACAGACTCTCTCCGGTACCGGACCCGTTAAAATGGCGTTTTTCAGTTCGTTCTTAAAGTTTTTTTCGCGGTCATTTTGCGCCGCGAGCCTTTTGTTCCTCCGTTCCCATGGAGACGCTTCTTTGGGTCGCGAGCCCGACCGGACGGAGCCGAGCGTGTCCGTTACCGTTCGTGTTTACATTCACCGTTACACCGTTTTACCGAGTAACGGAGGCAGTTCAGGGTAA
Organism: Dascyllus trimaculatus; assembly: GCA_024666655.1. Lineage (NCBI taxonomy): Eukaryota > Metazoa > Chordata > Actinopteri > Pomacentridae > Dascyllus > Dascyllus trimaculatus. The sequence goes on along the minus strand of CM045464.1, from coordinate 1,495,162 downwards.
CGAAGTACTTTAGATGTGCAGTACTTTCATTTGAAGTACTTTAAATTTACTGTATTAGTTCATAGTTCAGTTTTAAACAACTTTATTGTCCAACTTTGTAGCACAAAACTACAAATACGTCCCACCACGACTAGTCGATCTAGTCCAGTCTAGTCGATCATCGATTAACTTCAAACTTTAAAAAACATTTAATGGATTTAACTTTAGAATCATTGATTAGCTGATCAACATATGATTAAATAACGTGTAACAAATATTAGTATTAACGAATTAATTGATCTGATAGTTGTTTAAGTCATCTAGTAAATACATAAAATAGTAAATATTAGCCAGTTTTAAGTTTAGATTAATTGAATAATCGATCAGTTGATGATTAAATAATTGTTTGTCATCTTTTAAGCAGAGCATGTGATATTAGGTGGTTTAAACTGCAGGTGAACAGATCAGCTGCTCAGTTTTTTAAAACAAAAATATTAAATTTTAGTTGGTTTTAACTTCAGATTAACAGTTTAATCAACCAACAGATAACTGATCAGTTGTTTAAGTCATTAAAGTGAAATTATTAGATATTTGCTGGTTTTAACTTCATGATAATTGGTTAATTGGTCGACAGATGATTGAATATTTTGAAGTCATTTTTTTAAAGTAAAAATATTTGTCTACAGGTACCCCGGTTTTTGAGGCCACTTCACCTCAGTCGAACATCCAGTCTAGTCTTTATTTTATTTATTTATCTTATTTTCTGGATTAATTGATCAGTTTATTTCTGGACACGGTGAAAAGTTTCCATCAGAGTCCCAGATGACAAACGTTGAGTCAACAGGTGTTCAGTTTACCGTCACAGAGGAGGAAAGAAACCAGGAAATATTCACGTGTAAGAATCAAATTCAGTATATTTTTTTACCATCTCAGGGTTTTTACTGCAAACACTGACTTTTAATTCCTCCCAGAAGAAGTTTCAGTCAAAATAATCAAAACAGGTTTATTTATTTTTAAACCAGTTTTGTTAATCCGGTTTTAATTTACTCAGTATAACAGATGTTTTTGTTAATCAAATAGTCAGAAATATCAAATAAATGAATATGTTGACTTTACTGTTTACTAACTGAATGTGCTTATTGATCTGATATCGGATAAAAAATATAGATATTCTAAAGCGTAAAATGAAATCTGAGATAAGCATTTTAACATCTTAGCACTGACTGCTGTCTGGTTTGTCACCATTTAGTTCCACATTTAAGTCAGAATTCTGTGCTTTTACATGATATTTATCTTCCTGTTATCTCCGTTAGTCATCGATCTCTCAGTTCATCTCTAAATTAGTTGATTGATCTGAAAATAGAGGAGACTGTTCGTTTCACTGCAGCCTGATTCAGAAGGACAGCGATCAGCTGGTTAATTGATCAGCTGATTAACTAAATGACTTTTAATGATGAATATTCTCCGTTCCAATGAGAGGATTTTCTGCTTTAATATAAGAACCTACATGTTGTTGTGTGTCTGGTGTTGCAGTTCATCTCTGGGAAGTGTTTGTGATCATTTTTTACCTTTAGTGGATTAAATGGATGAGATGATCACAGATCAATCATCTCTGAGGAAAACCTGCCAGCAGGGAGCCGAACCTGAAGCCTGTGGAGTTTTATATTTTAGCCTTAAAGTCACCGAAACACTTCCAGCAGAACGACTCGCTGACGGCTGGTTCAGGAGTTCTCCGTGTGAAAGTGTCTCCTGTTGTTGTTGGTTTGATGAGAGTCAGAAACGTGTTGGAGAAGGAAGGCGGTTTGTTCTGCTCATGAGTCTGAGGATGATGAAGAGGAAGATGAAGCAGCCAGCAGATAAGACGAGCTGCTCACTGATTATATAACAGACTAAAAGCCTCCCTCTGTCCCTGCAGACGTCTGTCTTCAGAAGCGTCTCCGCTCATGTCATCACATATTTCCAGAATCTGCTTCAGCAAATATTTCAGGACGTTTTTGGTTTCAGTCATTTTGCACCACAGAAGAAGAAACGCCCACAGAGGCATCATCACCCTGTTCATTGATCTGAACTCCACATTCAAACTCCCACAACGACAGAAGAGGAATTTAAGTTGAATCCTCTGAACTCCAAACTGTTTCTGGGAGTTTGACACATGTCCAGCATCCAGCATCCCCCCCCGAAAAAATAAATGGAGACACCACAGACTACAGCCATTTAAGTATTTCATTTTTACGGTTTCTACAAAAGGTTTAACTCGACTCTTAACTTGAGTCTGGCGGCTTTGAAGGCATGTTTTCCTTTAAAAAGTCACTGAAATGAAGCAGAATACTTTGAACTTCAGCTGGTCCTTGAATGCATCATGTGTGACGTCTGGCTCTTTAGGAAAAATTAATTCAAATTTGATATCTCCATGGTCCAGCCTCTCTAGACCCATCAGCTGTAGGGAGATGTTCCTCCATGCTGGATGTATCTCCAGCTACTAGATGTTCCTCTGTGCTAGATGCATCTCCAGCTACTAGATGTTCCTCCATGCTGGATGTATCTCCAGCTACTAGATGTTCCTCCATGCTAGATGCATCTCCAGCTACTAGATGTTCCTCCATGCTGGATGTATCTCCAGCTACTAGATGTTCTTCCATGCTGGATGTATCTCAGCTACTAGATGTTCCTCCATGCTGGATGTATCTCCAGCTACTAGATGTTCCTCCATGCTAGATGCATCTCCAGCTACTAGATGTTCTTCCATGCTGGATGTATCTCCAGCTACTAGATGTTCCTCCATGCTAGATGCATCTCCAGCTACTAGATGTTCCTCCATGCTGGATGTATCTCAGCTACTAGATGTTCCTCCATGCTGGATGTATCTCCAGCTACTAGATGTTCCTCCATGCTGGATGTATCTCCAGCTGCTAGATGTTCCTCCATGCTGGATGTATCTCCAGCTACTAGATGTTCCTCCATGCTGGATGTATCTCCAGCTACTAGATGTTCCTCCATGCTGGATGTATCTCCAGCTACTAGATGTTCCTCCATGCTGGATGTATCTCCAGCTGCTAGATGTTCCACCATGCTGGATGTATCTCCAGCTACTAGATGTTCCTCCATGCTGGATGTATCTCCAGCTGCTAGATGTTCCTCCATGCTGGATGTATCTCCAGCTCCTAGATGTTCCTTCATGCTGGATGCATCTCCAGCTACTAGATGTTCCTCCATGCTGGATGTATCTCCAGCTACTAGATGTTCCTTCATGCTGGATGTATCTCCAGCTACTAGATGTTCCTCCATGCTGGATGTATCTCCAGCTACTAGATGTTCCTCCATGCTGGATGTATCTCCAGCTACTAGATGTTCCTCCATGCTGGATGCATCTCCAGCTACTAGATGTTCCTCCATGCTGGATGTATCTCCAGCTACTAGATGTTCCTCCATGCTGGATGCATCTCCAGCTACTAGATGTTCCTCCATGCTGGATGTATCTCCAGCTACTAGATGTTCCTCCATGCTGGATGTATCTCCAGCTACTAGATGTTCCTCCATGCTGGATGCATCTCCAGCTACTGTCTCCTCTGTTCTCTGGTTCTGAGTAATGCTGCATTTATTCATTGATCCAGGAGGTTGGATCAATGAATCATTTCCTGATAGAACTGATGTCACAGACGATTAGTTCAAGGACTGTTGGAAACCTGAGGACTCTTTCTGTTACGTTTCAGGCCAGCTGTTGTTGTTCAGACGGGCTGTATGAGTGTGTTGATCAGATGTTTTAACACGGTGGTGTGTGTGCTCTGCAGGCGTGGCGTCGCAGCGTGATGCGGTGTGATGGAGGAGGCGGAGCAAAGCCGCTACGTCGCCCAGCTGAAGGCCGAGTTCGACAGCTGTGACACGACGGCCACCGGCTTCCTGGACAGAGACGAGCTGACGGAGCTGTGCAGCAAACTGCAGCTGGACGCACACCTGCCGCTGCTGCTGGACACGCTGCTGGGAGAGCGCACGTACAGCAGGGTAACACAAACACACAACCACACACAACACGTACAGCAGGGTAACACAAACACAAACACACAACAGCAGGGTAACACAACTACACAACTACACACAACACGTACAGCAGGGTAACACAAACACACAACTACACAACTACACACAACACGTACAGCAGGGTAACACAACTACACACAACACGTACAGCAGGGTAACACAACCACACAACAGCAGGGTAACACACTGCAGGAGCGCGCACATACTACACACATTGTGTGTTTGTCGTCCAGGTGAAGGTTGTCTGTTTGTCGTCCAGGTGAAGGTTGTGTGTTTGTTCTTCAGGTGAAGGTTGTGTGTTTGTCGTCCAGGTGAAGGTTGTGTGTTTGTTCTTCAGGTGAAGGTTGTGTGTTTGTTCTTCAGGTGAAGGTTGTGTGTTTGTTCTTCAGGTGAAGGTTGTGTGTTTGTTCTTCAGGTGAAGGTTGTGTGTTTGTTCTTCAGGTGAACTTTGAGGAGTTTAAAGAAGGCTTCGTGTCCGTTCTGTCTCGATCTCTGGACTTCAGCACCTCAGAGGAGGACAGCAGCTACCTGGAGCCAGGTGAGACACTGATCGGGTATTGGTTCTGTATTGATCAGTCTGAATGCTGTAACATCAACCTGCTCTTCCTCTTCCTGTCTGCAGTCGTTCCAGAGGAGGTGAAGCCGAAGTTCGTGAAGGGAACGAAGCGTTATGGCCGCCGCTCTCGTCCAGACGGCACACCTGACGCCGCTCTCACCTGCGACTCGGAGGACTCGCCGCCGTCCAGAACCGAGGCCTCGGACTCGTCGCCGGTCGGCGTCCGCAGAGCCAAGCTGAGACGGGCCACGTCTCTGGAGAGCGTCGAGGTGAGTCCTGTCCTCCATCTTTGTTTCACTGACGTCTGACTTCCTGTTGACGCCGACCTGAAGGTGGTCTCTTCTTCGTTGGTGTCTCTGAGTCGGTCTGAGGTTCATCAGGTGTCAGTGAACAGGTGGACCTTGGAGACGTCGCCTGGGGGACTGAGACCAGATCAGTCAACGCTTCCTGTTTGTTTGCTGCTCCGCCCACATCTGGGACACATCATGAGTCCTCTTAGACGCTAGTTGTTGTTTTGGTCTCGTCAGTCACTGAGGACACGTTCAGGACACAGTTTGAATGTTTCTGGACGTCTTTTGGAATATTTTTCCTTTCTCTGAATCTCTCCAGTGGAAGACTTGTAGAGACACACTGATAGAAACACAGGAGCGAGGAGCTCAGGACGTTTAGTTCCTCACAGTAACACTTCATTTTCCAGCCCCTCCAGGATTTCTTGGGCGTTTTTCCAGATTGTTGCTCCCAAAATGTCTGAATTCAGCAGCTTTTCTAAAAAATAGTTTTAAGCGTATTTGTTGCGATAAAATTGCAGGAGACGGTAAAAAATTGTCCAAAAGTTGCATTTTTTTCTTTGTTTTGTATAATTCATTAAAAATGTTAAAAGTTTATAAAGTTAATTCCACATCCCGGCACACGCGTGTTCACACACACACGCTCACAGCTCGTCACGTCAGTTAATGAATCTAACTGACCTTCATTGTTTCAGTGCTGCCACAGATCTGGATGCAGCAGCTTCATCACGGTGGTTTGTCTGGTCTGTGGTCCGCTGGTTTCACCCATTCTCCTGATATGTTTACGGTAGAAAAGTGTTTGTCAGTGGATGGTTTTGGTTTGTGTTCCACCTCAATATTCCACGGGGTGAAAACAGTTTAGCTCCGCTTTGGTGAAGAACATCAGGGAATTGTTCTGCAGTAGTTTTTGTTGCATACGTATCTGTATCTTCAAACCATAAACAAGGAAGTGAATCCGGTGACGTACGTGCATTACTGGGGACTGCTGTGATTGGTGGAACTCACAGGAGGCGGGACAAAATCGCAGAAAAGTCGCAGTGATTGGACTAAATTGCAAAGTCACGTAGAATTCATGGAGACTGGTTGAATTAGCGTTAATTGTTGTGATGCAGCATCGTGGAGGGACTGTTTTATGGCAGACTTATAAATGAAGTGATTTTGATGAACTATTACAGTTTAAAGCTCTGATTCAGATCAGTGTTCTGATGCTCTGACATTCAAAGACTGTCAGAAAGCTGAAAATGCAAAGCCTCTCTCTGTTTCTCCAGTGTCTGGGTGAGAAACGTCTTTTAAACCTGCCGGTGAGCCTGAGCTCCGAGGGTTAAGGAGAGTCTGTTGGTTTAGTAAATATCATTTTCTTCTTCCGGTGTCCTCTGTGGAGACGTTCTTCAATCTTTCACAGGTGTTTGTTCAGTCTGCAGCCTGCTAGTGTTGTTTTCTGACTTCAGAGTCCTGCTGATCTGAGTCTGGATCACCTGGAGGCTCCTGATCTCCTGATGCTTTCAGGGGACATTATGGGATGTTTGCTTTCTGCAGACAGTCAGTGAGGCGCAGGTTTGTTCCAGGCATTGTTCTGCAGATCAGAGCTGAAAGTGGGGCGTTTATTTGACTTTAATGCTTCCTATAAACTCTGGGAGGTGATGGTAGTCGTTCTCCCTGCTGACGTTTGACCTGCTGCAGCTTCATAACTCGGCGTTCAGCCTGGCCGGAGCTCGCTGTGAGTTTGTGCTGGGTGAGGTCCGGTCGTCTCAGATATCCAGAGCTCCAGCAGAATCCCTGGTGGGGGAGGAGGAGCCGGAGGGAGGTTTGGTGGTTTTGGGGGCGGTGGAGGTTGTTCAGGAAGTGGGATTGTGAGGAATGTGGCTGCTGGCAGACGCTCGGCTGGTCGGTCCGATTTAAAGAGTTCAGGAGCAGAAACGGCTTCAGTGCAGCTGCTGTTCTGATCCACTTGCTGCTGCTGCAGGAACATGTCGGACCGCTGTTCTTCTGCTGTCTCCTTCTCTTTACGGTCGTTATCAAACCCCTCGTGTTATAGAAGATCATGTGACAGCTTCATTAATCGTCCCTCATCGTTGGTTTCTTCAGGTTGCTTCACTGTGACAGATGTGGAAGAAGAGTTGAATAAACTGACAGATGTTAAACTCAAAGCTTGAACTATAACTGTCATTCTGGTCGGGTTTTGAGGTATTTGAATGTCTGTTTAACCACTTGAGGTAGTTTTTGGTAATTTTGTTCATGTTCTAAACCATTTTGGACTCGATGTGTACGGTCGCCATAGTTACAGATGCTGAGTCTCTGCAGTAGATCCAGATGTTCTGGTTCTGTCTGTGAAGATCTTCAGTCATCCAGCTCATGGTTCTCCTCGTAGTTTCAATGGTAGCATCTGGACTAGCTTGAGTTGATCGAAGACGTCTTCTAGAAACTCAGATGCTACCGTTGGAACTACGAGGTTGTTCTGGTTCTGTTCTGTGCTGCAGTAAAGTCAGAGCTTCTGTCTGCTGCTGTTGCGTCACTCAGACTGTCTGTTTCAAATATTGAGCAGCTTTATGTAACTGCAGATTAAACACTGCGACTCTGTCTGTCTCTCTGCTGTGGATTTGACTCCAGCAGCTGAAATCTCTCATAAATACTTCAGATTTGCAGCGTTTAGACGGTTACATAAAGGACTGTAGGGACACAGCGAAGCTCTGCAGCAGTTATTGTTACAGCAGCGTTGGTCAAGTGTTTAGCTTCAGTGTGATCATTTAAATCATCAGGATGTCGCCGCTCCAGTAAACTCAGGAGTCTAAATGAGGAGCTGGAGACTTGTTGAGTTAATGAAAATAAACCTACTTGGAAGCGTGTGGTTCTTCATCTCCAGTAACTTTATCAATGATCAGAGACACTAAACAAGAAAACAAGCAAGAAAAAAGGACACAAACCAGAAAAAGAGAGACGCAGAGTGAAAAAACTGTCCTAAAGACGAACAGAACAACAGAAAACTAAAGACAACATGAAAGAAGGAGACAACAGATGACAAAGACGAACACAAAGCAAGAAAAACAAGGCACAAAATGACCAAACAGATCAGTTTACATCCATCCAGGAGTCTCAGTCTGAACACTACACCTGGTCTAGTTCATGTCCTCTAGAACCAGCTGTAGCATCAGTATTATGGGATGTCTCCTAGTGTGAACAGTCTAACGTCTGACATAGAGTCTTAGAAACCATCAGCGGTTCCTGGATGTGTTTCTGGTTTCTGATCATCCACCAGAGGAAACTTTAACAAGTGCATTCTGGGTAAACTTTAAGGCTCCTGTCAGCATGTTGGTAGGAGGTTGGTCAGAACGGTTGGAGACAATGGAAGGATCATTTAAGGATCATCTGTAGACAGGATCATTGTTTATATTTAAACAACAGCTTTAAAGTGCAGAGATATCAACAAGCTACAAGAAGCAGGTTAAATATTAATGTTAAGACCCTAAAATATGATATATTTAGGATTCATGGGTAGTAATTCGTCTGCTCTAACCAGCTTCCCTTACATCCTTGTAGAGCAGTGAGCTTCTTTTCTTTTGTTGTTGTTTTTTGTTTGTTTACCATCGTTTTGTTTTTTCTTTGCTTGTCTCCTTTTAAAAATGTGTTTTTTGTTTGTTTTCTGGGTTTCAGTTCCGTTTGTTGTTTGTTTATTTTTGTGTTTCATTTATTTTGTTTATTTTTTTTAGTTGTTTGTTTATTTGCTTTTTGTTTTGGTCCATGAGTTGTTTGTTTTTCCTGTGGTATGTCTCCTGCTGTAAAGCTGTTTTTTTACTTATTTATTATTTTGGGGTTTGTTTATTTGTTTTGGGGGTTTGTTTTCTTATTATTTTTCTGCACCTTTCATATTTAGTTTTGTGTGTGTTTATTGTTTAGTTTTATTTGTCTTTTCTTGTTTATTTGTTTTTGTGTGTTGTTGTTTCTTTTGGGTGTTCTGTGTCTCCTGCTGTAATGTTGTTTCTAACTCACCTAGTTTGCCGTGTAAATAGACATATGAATAAAATATAAATTCTTTACATGTCATTGGGTCTAAAGATGGAACGTGTGTGTCGGGTGAAAACACACGAATATGATTATCATTGTGTTCTAATGCAGCAGTATTGATCAGCTACACGGCCATGAAGCAGCTCACAGGACGTTTACAGCAGGACGGTTCCTCTCTGAGCTCCAATGAGAGCAGTTACACAACACCGTTCAATATTTAACACTGATGTTCATTAGTGGAGGCTGAGCCTTTCCTCCGGGACACGAACACAACCTTCGCTTTCCTGATCAGCCATCAATATCAGCTGTGATGTCACAGGTTCAGGTTCCCACAGAGGGGGGTGCTGCTGGTGGGGGGGCCACATGCTAAGCTCTTTAGCGTGACCGCTGGGCTTCTTTACATGAACAAACCCACACAATAAGTTCAGTGTAGCAGAAGTAACAGCGCCCAGGAATTCCTTCTGATTACTGCTCACACACACTTCCATAGCTTTCTCCCAGCATCCTCTCTTTCATAACACGCTGCGTTGGTAGTTCAGACTAGTTTAACAGGCCGGTTAGCACAAAACAACAGCCGGACGCCAGCAACAGTCACTGACCTCCATGTTTTCTCTGCAGAGCCTGAAGTCTGACGAGGAGGCAGGAAGTCAGAAGGAGAGCATCCAGGCGCACTTTCAGTCTGAAGGTACTTTATTTTATAATCAGAGTATGACCACACCCTTTCTAGTCCTCAACCAGAACTCTGAAGAACCTCCTCAGAGTTTGGTTCTTCATGTTCTGTTTGGTTTATGCTGTGAAAGGATGAAACACATTTCTATACAGTAAAAGTATTCACTGTTAAAGTCATAGAAAAATGCTAACTGTGCAGCTAAAGTCATGAGAAGAAGCTAACTACACATAGAACATATAGTCAAAAGCTAACTATGTAGCCATATTCAAAGATGCTAGCTACAGAGCTAAAGGTTAAATACACAATTAAAATCATAGAAAGAAGTTAACTACACTGTAAAAACTATCTATATAATTAAAGTCATAAAAACAAAACTATTTATGCAGCCAAAGTCATAGAATGAAGCTAACTATGCAGGTAAAGTTATAGAAAGATGCTAACTAACCCTAACTCATATAAAAAGAGCTAAATACACAGCTAAAGTTATAGATTTAAGTTATTTGTTTGTTTCCTGATGTAAAAAGTACATATTTTATACCGTAAAGTTGTAAATCAAACAACCTCTGGTGTTTTTCAGCTGACCAAAGTTAAACATCTATGATCAGTATAGTTTGTTCACTGATACAACATAAGGAGCAGCATCTCATGGCGTTCTTATGAGATGGTGTCTGCTGAGGTGTAGGATCATGTGACTCTGTGATGTATGTCACTGAAAGCTCCAGAAAAACCAGCTGAGCTTCCACAGAGAAGAAATCAAACCTAACGCTGAGTTCAATGTTTTATTGTACTGTATGTGTTGAGCAGGCCATCAGCAGGAAGAGGCGGAGCTCGGGGTTGGTGGAGGGCAACATGTGCTGACAGCAGTGTGTGATCACCTGGGTCTGCAGCACCTCCACACTGAGGTACACGAGGAGTTAATGAGAATCCTGTCAGCTGATCTCACCTGTTAATGTCACCTCTGCAGCTTAATGTTGGTTATATATATATAAATGTCTGTCGTTGTAAACAGGAAGTGGAAGTGCTGCTCAGGAAGCTGGATGCTGACCTGGACGGTAGAGTCAGCATCAGGGAGTTCAAGAAGGTGCTGTGTGGCTCCGCCCCCATGTCATGCTCCACCCCCGTACGATCAGCAGACCTGCAGAGGGCGCCACATGGGGTCAGACACACTGACATTATGTACTACAGCACTGATTACATTATACTGCCCTGCAAAGACAACACACAGGACCAACATATCTAGTCAAAGCTGAATTAAAACCAGACTATCTAGTGTCTGTTTCACTAGAAATATTCTGCCATAGAAAAAAAACAGCTTTAAAATAATAGCACCTACAAAACACAGCTAAAAATCAAAGCACAGTACGTTGTGTTTGTAGTTGCTGTATTGTGTCTTTATTTTGTGGCCGGTTGCAGTTACTGCTCTCTGTTTTCATCTTAATACACTCACTAATGTAGAAAGACGCTAACTTTACAGTTAAAGTCAAAGACAGAAGCTAACAACCTAGCCAAAGTCATAGAAAGAAGCTAACAACACAGCTAAAGATATGGAAAGAAGCTAACAACACCGTTAAAGTCATAGAAAGAAGCTAACAACACAGCTAAAGATATGGAAAGAAGCTAACAACCTAACTAAAGTCATTGAAAGAAGCTAACAACACAGCTAAAGTCATAGAAAGAAGCTAACAACCTAACTAAAGTCATTGAAAGAAGCTAACTACACAGCTAAAGTCATAGAAAGAAGCTAACAACCTAACTAAAGTCATTGAAAGAAGCTAACTACAGAGATAAAGTTATAACAGAAGCTAACAACACAGCTAAAGTCATAGAAAGAAGCTAAAAAAATAGCTAAAATGATAGAAAGAAGCTAACAACCTAGCTAAAGTCATAGAAAATAAAACAGGTCTGTGAAGTGGAATAAATCAATTTATATCAGAAAGATCAATTAAATCAGTCACTGTGCTGCAGCTCAGTTTCTCAGTTTACTGGTAGCTCCTGAATGCAGCAACACCTGCCACCTCTAAGCCAATCAGGAGACTCTGCTGCAGCTGACAGTCATCAGTCCAATCAGAGCCTGGAGAACAGGTGAGCAGGTGAACAGGTAGCAGCTCAGACTGAGACAGGTAGATTTCATCATGTACTGCACCTCAGGTCTGATGTCAGGCTGTGGTTTGTTAACATGGGTGAGGATGGACAGGATGAGCACCACAACCTACTGCTACTCTCAGGTACAGGTGACATAGTGCTACTCTCAGGTACAGGTGACATAGTGCTACTCTCAGGTACAGGTGACATAGTGCTACTCTCAGGTACAGGTGACGTAGTGCTACTCTCAGGTACAGGTGACGTGCTGCCACTCTCAGGTACAGGTGACGTACTGCTACTCTCAGGTACAGGTGACGTAGTGCTACTCTCAGGTACAGGTGACATAGTGCTACTCTCAGGTACAGGTGACATAGTGCTACTCTCAGGTACAGGTGACATAGTGCTACTCTCAGGTACAGGTGACATAGTGCTACTCTCGGGTACAGGTGACGTAGTGCTACTCTCGGGTACAGGTGACGTAGTGCTACTCTCAGGTACAGGTGACGTAGTGCTACTCTCAGGTACAGGTGACGTAGTGCTACTCTCAGGTACAGGTAACGTACTGCTACTCTCGGGTACAGGTGACGTAGTGCTACTCTCAGGTACAGGTGACGTAGTGCCACTCTCAGGTACAGGTGACGTGCTGCCACTCTCAGGTACAGGTGACGTAGTGCTACTCTCGGGTACAGGTGACGTAGTGCTACTCTCGGGTACAGGTGACGTGGTGCTACTCTCAGGTACAGGTGACGTGGTGCTACTCTCAGGTACAGGTGACGTGGTGCTACTCTCAGGTACAGGTGACATAGTGCTACTCTCAGGTACAGGTGACGTGGTGCTACTCTCAGGTACAGGTGACGTAGTGCTACTCTCAGGTACAGGTGACGTAGTGCTACTCTCAGGTACAGGTGACGTAGTGCTACTCTCGGGTACAGGTGACGTAGTGCTACTCTCAGGTACAGGTGACGTAGTGCTACTCTCGGGTACAGGTGACGTAGTGCTACACTCAGGTACAGGTGACGTAGTGCTACTCTCAGGTACAGGTGACGTACTGCTACTCTCAGGTACAGGTGATGTACTGCTACTCTCAGGTACAGGTGACGTAGTGCTACTCTCAGGTACAGGTGACGTAGTGCTACTCTCGGGTACAGGTGACGTAGTGCTACACTCAGGTACAGGTGACGTAGTGCTACTCTCAGGTACAGGTGACGTACTGCTACTCTCAGGTACAGGTGACGTACTGCTACTCTCAGGTACAGGTGACGTACTGCTACTCTCAGGTACAGGTGACGTAGTGCTACTCTCAGGTACAGGTGACGTACTGCTACTCTCGGGTACAGGTGACGTAGTGCTACTCTCGGGTACAGGTGACGTAGTGCTACTCTCGGGTACAGGTGACGTAGTGCTACTCTCAGGTACAGGTGACGTAGTGCTACTCTCAGGTACAGGTGACGTAGTGCTACTCTCAGGTACAGGTGACGTACTGCTACTCTCGGGTACAGGTGACGTAGTGCTACTCTCAGGTACAGGTGACGTAGTGCTACTCTCAGGTACAGGTGACGTAGTGCTACTCTCAGGTACAGGTGACGTACTGCTACTCTCGGGTACAGGTGACGTAGTGCTACTCTCAGGTACAGGTGACGTAGTGCTGCACTAACCCTAACCCTGACAATAAACACTGAGATGGTAAATGACGTCGTAATGATGTCATAATGATGTCACAGTGAACACTTTGGCTGCTGGTTCCTCTTTAAACTGGGAAATCTGACTGAAACCGGGCCGATCCAGAATGAATGTTCCTCTGTCTGCTTATCACACAGTCTCAGACGGTTCTGGAGGAGCGCTCGGCCCGGTCCGCCTCGTCCTCCCTGCTCAGCGCCACCGTGGGTCAGAAGGTCCTCAGCCGGCTGGACGACGGGTCGGGATCCACCAGCCCAGACCGGGTCATCGCCCTCTGGACCGAGGAGGGCATCAAGAACAGCCGGGACATCCTGCAGGTCAGTGCAGACCAGAACCGGGACCGGGTCAGAACCAGGTCAGAACCAGGTCAGACTGAATCCTGCAGAGCTTCAGGTTCTGAATTCAGTGTCCTCGTTAAGGGTTCAGCAGGTGTTAAAGTGTTTATCTGGACGTTCTGAATGAGGAGCTGCTGTTCTCCACAGGTGAGTCCTGAAATATGAAACACTGTTCAGGTCGTTTTGGACTCACTGGGTGATCAATGTGAGCACGTCGTTGTAATTTAGGACAACCTTTGACTGATGCTGGACAAACTTTGTCTTTCTGGACGGGTTTTAATCACTTTTAAAGCCTTTTTGTACAATTATTGAGTCATTCTGGACACATTTGAACCACTCTGGACAGTTATGAGGACATGTTGGCAGACTTTGAGTTAGTTTGGACGAATGTTTGTTCCAGGAAGCGAATTTCTGTGGGTCTTTTTTTCAGTCAGACAGAAAACAGAAAATCTTCATGTAAAAATCTGCAGATAGCCTGAAGTACAGTTTGTCATTCCTACGAATCTCTACAGCAGGAGGAGAATCAGTTAGTCTGACCTACAGCGGACTGACATGAAACAGATTATTTAGACCAGTGATCTGCAGCCTTTTTTCTACCACAGACCGTTACAGAGAAAACTGTCTTTGCTTAAAACCGGTCCATGGTACAAAAAAGGTTGCAGCTTTTTAAAATTTATTTTTAATTTAACGTTATATTTAATTCAACAATGTTTTTTTTTATTTAAGGCTTTTTTAATTAAACATTTTTTAAATTTAAAGTTTTTTATTCAACGTTTTTTTAAATTCACCTTTTTTTAATTTAACGATTTTTATTTAATGTTTTTTTATAAATATTTTTTATTTTAACATTTTTTTTTAATTTATCTTTTTTAAACGCTTTTTAAAAAACTTTTTATTTTCATGTTTTTTTAATTCAACTTTTTTAATTTAACGTTTTTAATTAACATTTTTTAATAAACATTTTTTAATTTACCTTTTTTAAATTTAACAATGTTTTTTAATTTAACAACGCTTTTTTATTTAACTTTTTTAATTTTGCATTTTTTAATTTATTTTTTTACATTTAATGTTTTTTTTATTTAACGTTTTTTTTAATTTTTTAATATAAAAATTATCCTAAATGAATAAAATTACTTTGTATTGCTAAATGTGTATTTACCCTTCCGAGTCTCTTCCTGTTTTCTAAGAAGCTCCAGAGACGTTTGTTTTTATTAATTTTTCCATGCGGTCAGATCGATGAGTGTTTTAAAGACACCATTCCTTTAAATCCACCAGCAGGTTTTGACTTTTAAACATTCCTTCTGAATTCTGGGTTTTAGATGTTTTTGCTTCATTTTTATTGTGGTGAAATAAGAATAGCTGTTCTTTTATTTCTTGTCCTTGTATAACAGAACAGCTCTCCTGTGTGTTTCTGTATAATCTGTAAACGTGCTGCTCAGATGTTGGTTTTGAGGCTCTGACTGGACTTCCTCAGATTCCTGGCTTCCTTCCTCTTTGTTCTGTCTCTGCTCTTTTCTTGGATGCTCCATACTTCAGGATTTTACGGTCTGTGCAGCCAAACCTCCATCATCGGCAGCGCTGTGGTTTCTCTGAGGCTTTTCCCAAACCAGACGCTGCTCCTCCTCATTCCTCCAGCAGAACCTCTGGGTCATGTTTCTGCCACATTCCTGCTGAGAAGCCCGAGCTTCGCACGATCAGACCGAACCTGACGTGTTCATAACTAAATCCTTACAAACTGATTACAGTAATTACTGTCTGCTGCAGAAACACTCAGAGAGCCTCAGAAGGTCTTGAGCTGCTCCTGCAGCGCCCCCTGCTGTATGGACGCCTCAATGCTGTACTTTATTTTGGCATTTTAAACACATTTAGTCGTTTTGGACCCATTTTGATCAGTTTGGACAAATTGGGTCATTTTAAAGACATTTTAATTGATTTTGGACGGATTTTAGTGAGTTTGGATAGATTCTAAATAGATTTTGAATCATTTTAAACACATTTTGAGTCATTTTTTTAAACATTTGTCAAGTTGGACACATTCAGAGTCACATTTTGGGTCATTTTAACAGATTTTAGATCATTTTAGACAAATTTGGGTCATTGTAAAGACATTTTGATTGATTTTGGACAGATTTTAGTGAGCTTGGACACATTCCGGGTAAATTTTGAGTCATTTTGTGCATGTTTTGAGTATTTCTGTGAAGATTCTCAGTCATACAGGTCATCCTGGACAAGAGGTGAAACGTCTTCGATGAACTCAGTCAAGTCCAGATGCTACGACTGAAACCACGAGGACATATTTTTAATAGTATTTTAGATAATTATTGGTTCTAAATGTAATGACAGATATATCCTCTTTCGTCCTCAGCCAGAAGTGATTCAGAATTAAAAAGAGAAATCACTGTTGAATAGATAAATTACTGTACAAGATTCCCAAAGCGCTGCTGCAGGAGGCGGTTTGTGTTGTTGGTCACAGATGGAATTAAATGTAATAAACCTGAGCTGAAGGTGGGGTCTGTGTAAATACAGGTGTATGTTCTGTGTGTCCCTGCAGACGCTGGACTTTCCTCTGGAGGAGCGTCTCAGTCTGACAGACCTGACTCTGGCTCTGGATAACGAGCTGCTGGTCGGCGGTAACGGCATCCAGCAGGCGGCGCTCATCTCCTACAAGAACGAGATCCAGCACCTGCAGTGAGTTTAACAGAATGCTCATACAGTGCTGTGTTTTAATCATTTAAACCGGTCTGCTGCAAACGTGGCGTCAGGATTCAGTGCCTCGTGTTTAACCATGACACAGCAGAGTTAATGCGCTCTGCAGTGGTTAAACCGAATTTAATTTGTCTTTTTCAGTCACGTTTTCAATCATTGTGGTAATTTCGACGTCTTTTCTTTTCACTTAGTACAAGCTTGAACAAACATCGAGTCATCTGTGACACATTTTTGTTATTTTGGGTATTTTTTCAAGTTACTTTGGAAATCTTTTGAGTAATTTCTACATGTTTGGACCATTTTTGACGAGATTGAGTCATTTTAAGCAAGTTTTTGATCGCTTTGTGCAGGTTAGTACCAGTTTGGGGTCATTTTAAAGAGGTCTTCCTAATTTTGGACAGTTTTCCAGTCGGAGACACAAACTGCTGCAGAAAATCACAAAACTCACAGGACAGTTTTTAAATTATTTTGGACAAATTTGTGCCATTTTCTACAGATTTGGAGTCACTTCAGACGCATTACATCTACAGTCATCACTAATTTAGCTGCAGTTCTGACAAACAGCTCCCCCTGCTGGGCTGGAGGAGAGACTGCATCATGATGTTCAACACACTAAACTGATTAAAAGAGTACAAACTGCTCCAAATGCTTCTGGGCCGTCATGGACGAGTTGTTTTGGGTTTTGAACACGTTCTGAATCATTGGACCAGTTGCATGATGGGAGATTCTGGAGGTTAAAGCAGAGATGCATCAGAAGTCAGAGACCACAGCAGCCTTCACCTCCTCCTTCACCTCCTCCTTCGCCTCCTCCTTCGCCTCCTCCTTCACCTCCTCCTTCGCCTCCTCCTTCGCCTCCTCCTTCGCCTCCTCCTTCACCTCCTCCTTCACCTCCTCCTTCACCTCCTCCTTCGCCTCCTCCTTCACCTCCTCCTTCGCCTCCTCCTTCACCTCCTCCTTCGCCTCCTCCTTCACCTCCTCCTTCACCACCTCCTTCGCCTCCTCCTTCGCCTCCTCCTTCACCTCCTCCTTCGCCTCCTCCTTCACCTCCTCCTTCACCTCCTCCTTCGCCTCCTCCTTCGCCTCCTCCTTCGCCTCCTCCTTCGCCTCCTCCTTCACCTCCTCCTCGTGTCTGTGTTCAGGGAGGCAGCTGATCAGGCCTGCAGGGAGCGAGACAAGGTGAAGGCCGACCTGGAGCTGGCCGACCAGAGGAACCTGCAGCTGGTCAGGGAGGTGGACGACCGGCACGCCAGCATGGAGACGCTCAACCAGACCCGGATCAGGTAGGACTGATTTACCAGGACCAGGTAGGACTGATTAACCAGGACCAGGTAGGACTGATTTACCAGGACCAGGTAGGCCTGTTAAACCAGGACCAGGTAGGACTGATTAACTAGGACCAGGTAGGACTGATTAACCAGGACCAGGTAGGACTGATTAACTAGGACCAGGTAGGACTGATTAACCAGGACCAGGTAGGACTGATTAACTAGGACCAGGTAGGACTGATTTACCAGGACCAGGTAGGACTGATTAACTAGGACCAGGTAGGACTGATTAACCAGGACCAGGTAGGACTGATTTACCAGGACCAGGTAGGACTGATTAACCAGGATCAGGTAGGACTGATTAACCAGGACCAGGTAGGACTGATTAACCAGGACCAGGTAGGACTGATTAACTAGGACCAGGTAGGACTGATTAACCAGGACCAGGTAGGACTGATTAACTAGGACCAGGTAGGACTGTTTAACCAGGACCAGGTAGGCCTGTTAAACCAGGACCAGGTAGGCCTGTTAAACCAGGACCAGGTGGGACTGATTAACCAGGACCAGGTAGGCCTGTTAAACCAGGACCAGGTAGGCCTGTTAGACCAGGACCAGTTAGGCCTGTTAGACCAGGACCAGGTAGGCCTGTTAAACCAGGACCAGGTAGGCCTGTTAAACCAGGACCAGGTAGGACTGTTAAACCAGGACCAGGTAGGCCTGTTAAACCAGGACCAGGTAGGACTGATTAACCAGGACCAGGTAGGCCTGTTAGACCAGGACCAGGTAGGACTGATTTACCAGGACCAGGTAGGCCTGTTAGACCAGGACCAGGTAGGCCTGTTAGACCAGGACCAGGTAGGCCTGTTAGACCAGGACCAGGTAGGCCTGTTAGACCAGGACCAGGTAGGACTGATTAACCAGGACCAGGTAGGCCTGTTAGACCAGGACCAGGTAGGCCTGATTAACCAGGACCAGGTAGGCCTCCTAAACCAGGATCAGGTAGGCCTCCTAAACCAGGACCAGGTAGGCCTCCTAAACCAGGACCAGGTAGGACTGTTAAACCAGGACCAGGTGGGACCCAACCTCTCACCCTGACGGAGCTCTGAAGACTCTGTAACTCGCTCAGACTGACGAGCTGCTCTGTGATTGGCAGAGACCTGGAGCAGGACTTCCGTGATAGGCTGGCGGCGCTGCGCAGCCAATCAGAGCAGGAGAGCGAGGCGCTGCTGCAGCAGGCGGAGAGAGAGCGCAGCGCGATGCAGGAAGAGCTGCAGCTGCTGCGAGCTCAGGAGGCGGAGCTTCAGGAGGAGCTGGGCGGCGCCAAACAGGTGAGATTGATTTACCTGCTGCTGATGCATGACCCTGAAACAGACAGAACCAGAACCATGACCCTGAAACAATCAGAACCAGAACCGTGACCCTGGATGATGTTTGCAGGAGAACCTTCGTCTGGAGGAAGACCTGAACTCTGTGAAGCTGCAGCTGAACGAAGCCCAGAGTTCAGTCAACAGACTGCAGAGAGACCTGGACCAGCTGCTGCACGACAAGGTGAACACACACACACTAAACACAGAGACACACAAAGTAATATATGTGTGTATCAGTGTGTTACACGTATGTGTGTGTTACATGTGTGTGTGTTACGTGTGTGTGTGTGTTACATGTGTGTGTGTGTGTGTGTGTGTGTGTGTGTGTCATGTGATCTCTGGTGTTTCTCCTCCTTGCAGCTGATAAATGATTCAGGCCAGTTTCCTCTCTGACTCCTTCTCTCTGTTCTGCTGTGGACCAGCGTTCACATCAGACCAGCTGCAGCGTCTGTCGATTGATCAATTGATCGGTTGATCGATTGATTGGTTGTTTAACAGCTGTTTTGTTTGACTGACAGTTTGGCAGCTTGGACCCGACCGGCGCTGGTCCGAGTCATGAGGAGCGGTTCTCTGAGATCGTCAAAGAGTACGAGCTGCAGTGCCGGGTAAGAGATCAGCTGTTTGTGTTTACTTTCTTAGTCAGTGTCCAAACTCACACGCATGAAACACGCATGTTCACAGTGACTGTGAGGACGTCGTCATCTCTACTGTTCATGACAACAGACATCTAGTCAGACAGAACTCTGTTCAGAATCAGTACCGTGTTGATCAGTGATGGTCCTGAACATACATGATCCACTGCAGGAGGAGCCGCTCACACACGGGTCAGCGGATTTATACCGTAAGATCTACACGGAAGGATGCTTTACATCAGTGGTCCCCAACCACCGGGCCCTGGACCGGTACCGAGCCGTGGGTAATCTGGTACCAGGCCTCAAAGAAAGAATCAAAACGTTTTATTTTATTTCTGGTGGAGTTTGCAGGGTGTTTTATTTTGAAAAACAACTAGATGGTCTTCCTGCCACCTCAATCTGTGCTGGTTTCCCTCATTAAAAAACGTTCAATTAAAACAATGTTAAATAAAAAATGTTAAACTAAAAAAACTAAATAAAAAAACGTTAAACGGTAAATAAAAACATTAAATTTAAAAAAATGTTCAATAAAAACCCATTCAATTTAAAAAAAACATTGAATTAAAAAATGTTAAATTGAAAATACATTTAAAAACACAGGGACCACTCACTGAGTGTGATGACTGGTCCCTAGAAAACCGCCTTGCTTTAAACCGGTCCGTGGCCTAAGGAAGGCGGCAGACCGCTGCTTTAAAACCAGAGTAAGTCGTGAATCCTGAGTTAAACCAGGCGGCGCTCTGCCGTCTCGTCTGTGAATCAGTGTCGTTCCAAATCTGCTGCCACCAAGTGAACCTCTGAGAAATTAGCTGATCTGATGTTGTGCTGCAGTGACGATGGAGCTGTTTAAAGTTAAAACACGACTCAGGAAACACTTTTATTTTCATGTGTGTCTTTAAACATGTGCAGCAGAACAGGTGTGTGTGAGGTGAAGGAGGTTTTAACGTCTGTTTGTGTTTGTGCACCTGAACGCCTCGTGCTGCCCGGACAGAGGATCAAGGTGAGAGCAGCTGATACCTGCAGCTGTGATCACGTTAGAGTGTTCCTAATATTCTGGCCCCCTCATGTATGTTACTGCGGTGGGCAAAGCTACAACAGAAAGTGTGTCACCTGTTGAGGTATGATGCTAGAATGAGGCTAGCTCAGGAAGCTAACCCGCCGCAACCTGAGAGACACATGTGGAAACCTGAACATACATGACACTGGCATGTTGTGTTCTTCATAATTAAACATCATATTACTGACTGTTAGCTCCTCCTCCTCCTCCTCTTCTTCCTCCCTCGCTGTGTGTCGCTCTGATGTCACAGCTCGGTCCAACATGGCCGACTGAAGCTGAATTAAGCTGTTAAATGACAGCAGTGTGTTGGTTTGTGTGTGTGCATGCAGGAGTGTGTGTGTGTGTGTGTATGTGCATGCAGGAGTGTGTGTGTAGTTACGTTGTGTGTGTCTGTGCTGCGTTCAGGAGCTGCGGGACAGAAACGACGAGCTGAGCTCTGAGTTGGAGCTGCTGAAGAGTCAGAGGAGGAACCGAAGATCTGCAGGAGACGACAACAAGACGCTGAGCTGGAGGCAGCAACACTCTGACTCTGGTAACACAACAACTACACAACAACAGCTACACAACAACTACACAACAACAACTACACAACAACAGCTACACAACAACTACACAACAACAACTACACAACAACAGCTACACAACGGCTACACAACAGCTACACAACAACTACACAACAACAACTACACAACAACAACTACACAACAACAACTACACAACAACAACTACACAACAACAACTACACAACAGCTACACAACAACAACTACACAACAACAACTACACAACAACTACACAACAACTACACAACAACTACACAACAACAGCTACACAACAGCTACACAACAACAGCTACACAACAGCTACACTTCAGTTATAACATTACAGCAATGCAGTGACATGTTTCTGACCGAAGGTGGCGCCACCTCACCTGGTTTACATCAGCACAGAGCTGATTGGCTGATCACAGAAGATGTCGTCCAATCAAGTAGCCAGAGTCTGATGTTCAGAGGTTCTGATCAACTGATCAATGTTCTCATTACTCTTACAATTATCTCCTGATTTAGTCAGATAATTAAGTTTAGTTTCAGAAAATGATCAGAGCAGAACTGTAACTGATCACATCTATAACTGATCGATCACATCTATAGCTGATCGATCACATCTATAGCTGATCGATCACATCTATAGCTGATCGATCACATCTATAGCTGATCGATCACATCTATAACTGATCGATCACTTCTATAGCTGATCGATCACATCTATAACTGATCGATCACTTCATCAGTCGTTATTGAACATGACAGATTTGACGTGAGAGAAGAAGAAAAGCTGCAGCTGTTAAACACGAAGCCTGTCTGGGTTTAAATCAGTTTCTGCTGAGACTCTAACTGGACTTTCAGGTCCAACCTGTGCAGGTAGACGGCAGGCCACACACACCACACACACACACACTCACTCTGCAGGTATGTCCATCATGTGTGTCAGTGGGTCTCTGCTGTGATCAGTGATCGTCTGTTTCTCTACACTTTAACTGTTCAGACGACTCGGACATGAAGCGAAGCTCGAGTCCCTCCACCAGGAAGAAGCTGCAGCCAGGTGATGGAACAGGTGAGGAACACGCTGATGTGATTTAACTGATCTGACATCTGAGGAGGAGCTGAGAACAGACCCACCTGGACTGACCTGATGAGCTGTCGGTTAATTCAGCCAGAGAAGAAGAAGCTGCTGCGTTAGTCGACATGACCTGTGAACATGTGTCGACATCAATATCTCCACCAGCACACGGTTTTAAGAGTCTTGATCAATAATCAGCATTGTTTTTTAATAATTGATTAATCAATAATACGAAGACTTCTGTGGTGGTGATTAACCTCCACATTAGTCTTTGTCATGGTGCCCGTTGCTCGCTAAACTCCCACAATGCTCTCTGTGGAGCTCTGTAGCAGCGTCTCAGAGTGTGATTGGCTGATCCCCCTGTCAGTCAGACATATTGAAGCCTCCTTGTCCCGCCCCCTCCCTCAGCTCTCTGCTCATTGGACGATGCCTCTGGTCCTGCTGTCAGCATCCAGACTGAACTGGCTCTGGAGCAGCTGAAGCAGAAACACAACCAGGAGCTGCAGCAGCTCAACATCCAGCTGGAGACGCAGGTAACCAGGTGACCAGGTGTTTGACTTACCTGTTTACTTGAACTACCTGTCCAAACAGCTGCATCCTCTTCCTCAGGTGAACTACTACGAGCGCAGCCTGGACCTGATGAGGCAGAGTATGGAGGTGGAGCGTAAAGACATTTCTCAGGCCTTCAAGGTGAGTTCAGACTGTGGAGCAACACCTGGAATACACCTGCTCTGCTCAGCTGAACGTCCAGGTGTTAGTTCTTCTCTTTTCTTTGAGACTGTGGGCGGAGGATGCTCGGCTCTTAACGGAACATCTGTGTGTTCAGCTGGAGATCAGCGAACTGGAGGAGCAGAAGTCTGAAGCTGAGCAGCAGGTGAAGCAGCTGAAGGAGGCTCTGGACAAACTGCAGACCCAACATGGAGGAGGAGGAGGAGGAGGAGGAGGAGGAGGAGGAGGGTGGAGCAGCGAGCAGGAGCGAAGGTGATGGATATTATTACAGGGACTTTAACCAGAGCTACAGTCTGTAACACAGAGTTATTAGCAGCTAATGAGCTACCAGCTGCTGTAGTTTGACGGTTAAAGGATCCTCTAAACAGCTGACAGCTTCACGTGGACGTTAGAACGTCAGGAATTCAAACACCAACCTGACGTCTGGTTTACTGGCTGATAAAAAGTGTTAAAACCGGGAAACTTAATGACTTTAATTCAAATTTTACTTCACTTATTCACTGTCAAACAGATACAAGTGCAAATTTAGTTTATCCGTATCGTACACTTCATATATTTAGTGGAGGTAACGAAATAAAGATACAGGCGTTTTAATCGTCTTATATGAGCTTTCAGAGTCGTGTTTTTGGTCCCTCCCAGGCTGTAGATTCAGTCTCATCACTAACATCTCTGCAAACGGTGACAACTCTGCCCTCAGTTCTGCCTCTCAGGCGGTCGTATCGTCTCAGGCTCCTCTGCAGACTTTACCAGAGATGTTTTTAATGCCAGTTCTGGGTTTCTGGGTTCACGAAGCCTCTTAGAAGAAGGTGTAATGTCTTCAAGAGCCTTTTGAGAATCTCCTTGATTTTATGTTTGTGGGAGATATTAAACGCTTAAAATGGCTTCAAAGGTAAGAAGTTTTTAAGGGTGAAAATATAAAAATGACCAGGTCTGAAAAAACAGCTGACGTTCTCCAAATCCAGCCAGAATGTTTTACTGAGTTTAGTTTGGGGTCTCAGGTAACAAATAATCTCTGACCTAACCCTGAGGCGGCGTAGAGACTCCACTGACTGGACGACTGAAGTCTTTAAATTTACTCTGACGGACTCTGAGGAGGAAAACGTTTGAACCAAATGAGAGACTCGGAGTGAAGTGAGACAGGAAGGTTGGAAACGTTGGTGTCGTTGTGAGGAGCTGAATTTCCTGAACTAATGGAGTCAAACAAAAGATCCACAAAGAAAACTTGGGTTTGAGTTTATTTCACAAACAAAAAACAAGTAATTATACTGCAGCTTGACTGAATATCAGACTTTAAGAAGCTTCCTGAGCAAATAAAAACACAAATTTGCAGAATGTCTGTTCATGTGGGGAGACTCTGATCCACAGATCTGTGCTGCGTTTAAGTGCTGGTGGAAAATCTGAACGTGCAGCTTTTCTGTACATTGACAGGTCATTTTAGAGCGAAAAAACCACTGGAGGCTCACGTTTTTCACAGAATCGCAGCTCAGATTCCTCCAGCAGCTCTCGAAGCTGTTCTGAACTCTGCCGGTTTGTTTCCCAGGATGCAGCGGGAGCGGGCCGAGCTGGAGCAGAACTTTGCCAGAGAGATCGGGAACCTGGTCCAGAGGCTGAACGCTGAGAAGGAGCAGCTGGAGGCAGAGCTGAAGCTGAAGATGGACCAGGAGGTGATGCTGGTCCGGTGAGTTTGGACACACTGGAGGGTTCCACTGTGAAGGTGTAGTTCACCCTAATAAACATCCTCAGAAACACAGAACCAGCCAGTGGGGTTAAAAGTACGTCTTTAAAAAATCACTGCATGACTCTTATCAGCCACAAACTGCAAGAACAGAAACAGTCGCTGGACGTTGAGCTCTGTCAGGTCCTTGGATCTGTTCTACACGTGTCACTGGCGTGTTTTCCCAAAGATAAACCGCCTGCATGAACCAGACACTGTAAAAATCCAAAACATCTTTCTGTTTCTACAGTTTCTGGCTGGTGAATGTTGTAATTTGGGGGTTTTAAGTTTTTCCTTTTTATTTGAGGGTTCAGAGG
This sequence comes from Dascyllus trimaculatus, assembly GCA_024666655.1. NCBI lineage: Eukaryota > Metazoa > Chordata > Actinopteri > Pomacentridae > Dascyllus > Dascyllus trimaculatus. Next base: position 1,470,140 of record CM045464.1, on the reverse strand, counting down.
ATTCACTTTATAACTACAGATATTTTAGTTTGGTTGGTTCCTTGTTGGAGTCCTGCAGCATTTTAACACTCACAGGTTATTCTGAGGAAAAACTAAAATAAGTAAAAGAATAAATCAGCATATATCTGAGCAGCATTACAGCACGACTAGATGAAGGAACACGTTTTAGACGAGTTAGCAGACAGAGATGGGATCACAGGACATGTCCGACCGATGCTGTGATGTGAGCAGGGACGAGTCGCAGCAGCAGCTCGCTCAGATGAAGCTGCATCACGGCGAGTCGCAGCGCCGCCTGCTGCACCAGCTGCACCGTGAGCGCCAGCGGCTGCAGGAGCAGAGAGGATTCTGGGAGAACCGGCTCGTCCGGTCGGAGGAGCAGCACCAGGATGAGGTCCGACACCTGAAGGAGCAGCTGTCCAGGTCGGAGGAGGCCGGCCAGTCAGCGGTCGTCCTGCAGGAGGAGCTGGAGGCGTGTCGCGGGCGGAGCAGCGAGCTGGAGGCCCGACTGGAGGAGGCCTGCACTCAGCTGCAGGAGAGCATCGGCTTCCTGGAGTCCCACGAAGTAATGAACAGACGTCTGGCTGCAGAGAAGAGTTCTGTGGAGGAGCAGCTGCAGCAGGTGAGCAGCAGGGAGGAGCGGCTGCAGCTGCAGGTGAACCGGCTGCAGGTGCAGCTCACAGAACTGCAGGTCGAGTCCGAAACCTGCAGCCGCCTCAGCGGCGCCGTCGCCCAGCATCAGGCTCAGCTCAGAGCCAGAGAACAGACCGTCGCCTCCCTCAGGGCCGAGCTGGAGAACCTGCAGGAGGCGCTGAGGACCAGAACCGAGTCCGTCTCCAGGCTCTCTGCTGAGCTGGACTCCCTGAGAACGGACCGGGCCAGGCTGATCCAGGACCTGAAGGACCAGGCCATGGCTGTAGACAACCTGCAGCTGCAGCTGGACGGCGTCTCCGAGGAGCTGGACGGGAGGAGGAGCAGCGAGGAGAGTCTGCAGGAGGCTCTGAGGCAGGAACGGACCAGAACCTCACAGCTCCGGTCCAGTCTGGACGAGGAGAAGGAGGAGGTCTGCCGGCTGAGCCAGGAGAACCGGAGCTACATCCGACTGGCCGACCAGCTCTCCACCCAGATCGTGGAGATGGAGGAAGAGATCTCGACGCTCCGAGACCACCTGAGAGAGCTCAGCCAGCAGCTCAACGACACCGCAGACCTGGTTCTGGACCTCCGGACCCAGCTCAACTCCAGAACCAGCGAGGCAGCAGAGCGGCAGAACAAGACTCGAGAGAGTCACATTGAGGTTCAGCAGCTGAGCGCTCAGCTGGAGGCCCGAAAGGCAGAACTGGACCGGGTCAAGGAGGAGGTTCTCCAGCTGCAGCGGGCCCTGCAGGACTCCCAGAACCAGCTGGAGGCCCTGCAGAACTCCCAGAACCAGACTCAGCAGAACTTGGGCGGGGAGAAATGGAGGCTGACGCAGCAGCTGATGGAGCTGGAGCAGCTGGTTCTGGCTCTGGAGGAGGCTACGGACCCGCCTGGTCCACTCAGGTTTGTGGAGCATGAGATGGACTCAGAGATCCAGAACCGGGTCTGGACGATGACTAACCTCCGTCTGCCTGATCCAGAATCTTAAAGACTAATCGAGATGCTCTGAATGAAACTCCCACAATGCACCGCTGCACCGCGCTAACTCTTCACCTCACCGCTAACCGAATGACATCATCTAAACGCATGACCAGAGTCCATCACGACTTCCTGTTTCCTGTCTTCCTGTTTCCTGTCTTCCTGTTTTCTTTCTTCTCTCTGCATCAGATTTGAATATTGATTTGATGACGTTCCTCCCTGATCATCAGTCAGACCGTCGTTCTGTTTCTCTGACTGGTGTCGGTTTGTCGGCTGCAGGACTCAGCTGGAGGAGGTCCGATCAGAGAACGGAGCCCTGCAGGAGAGACTGACCGTCCTGCAGCAGGAGGTCCAGAGCCTGGAGGACGACGTCGCCAAGAAGAGGTGAGCAGTGAGACCAACGTGTAAAGAAACAGACTGACGTCAGGTCAGAAAGCTGCTAATTATACAGGCGAGTCAGAGCAGGTAGTACGAGTCTACAAGTATCAGGTAAATGTTAACAGTTGGTTCAGCAGGTATATAAGTGAAGGTGTGCAGGCAGGTGAGGTTCAGGTGAGTCAGCATAAGGAATGTAGATCAGAGCACCAAACTGCATTAAAGTTTCAGCTAATTTAACATCAGTCTGGCTGCAGATGAACACTGATGATGAATATTAATGTATTTTCTTCAGTGTATTTGCTGTTGACCAGACTCCAGTCAAATATTGGTTAGATTTATTCACACGCTGGCAGAGCAGCTACGTACAGTGAAGGTGTGCAGGCAGGTGGGGTTCAGGTGAGTCAACACAGATCACAGTAGGTTGTTTCTGGGCAGGTGACAACAAGAACAAACTGTTGATGTTAGTGAAAGACTCGATGACAGATTTAATCATCTCGACTGTTAAACAGAGTGTTTGAGGCGAACGCTTTCCTCTGAACGTCTGTAATAGAAACGCGGTGGTTCAAAGCGTCACAAGCTGCAGCCTCACAGCTCGTATTTATAAAGGATTGTTCATGGTAGATTTGATTGAAGAAGATTTTAACAGCTGGAGATGGAGCCTCAACAGGACTTTGCTGCTGTCGTGTTAAACTTTGTTCCTCCACCAGGAGGAGGCTGGAGGAGATGGAGAGGGAGCACGAGAGGAGCAGAGCCGAAGAGGAGAGGCTGCACAAGGAGGTGAAAGCTGTTAGAGAAGCTCCATTTAAATACCTGCTCATTTAACACAGAACCAAACCCTGGTTCTGATCACATGAAGTATCAGTCGACTTTATCCACAACCTGCTTTTCAATGATCACCACAGTTTTCATGGTGCTGCTGTTTGTTACTGAAGTATTTTTAACTTCGATAATCTAATATAACATCTGATCATCACCTTAATAAACTGAGACATGACTGGAAACAAACCAGTAGACCTGTTCAGACGTTTACCTGCAGCAGAATCCAGCTCTCATTCACAGCTGGAGGATTCAAGTCTCGGTGAACCAGGACCAGTCCAGATCCAGATCTCTGAAACACACCTGTGATGTTTTCATGTGGAAACACTTTGAAACTGATGGTGATGTTTCTCTGCTCCACAGAACTCGAAGTACCGGGAGGAGGTTCTGGATCTGAGCAGCAGGAACCTGCAGCTGAGCAACGATAACGCCGAGCTGAGCGCCCGTCTCCGTGGAGACCAGGAGTCGGTCCGGATGCTGCGGGAGCGCCTGGCGACGGTCTCCAAGGAGCAGGAGGAGGAGGAAGCTACGGTGAGCTTCGTTTAGTTTCTCCTCCATCGTGTTTCCGACTGAGTCTTTTTAAAATCCTTTATTTCTGGTGAACGATTAAATGAGACGTAGAATAACGAGAGTCTGTTAAACGTCACGATGCTGAGCTCAGGTTTGTTAAAGCTTCTGGACCGAACCAAAAGTTTAAGGACCCTCAGAGAGGGACGATGTGAGGGTTGGATGTGGAACGTTATCACATGACTCATTCAAGGACTGTCAGGAAGCTGATCATTGACACAGACTCAGACTGTGGTGTTGCGTTCAGGTGCGGCGGCTGCAGGACGCAACGTTGCAGCAGGAGAGAGAGAAGCTGCAGCAGCAGGCGACCTGGATGCAGGAGAAGCAGCTGCTGGACAAAGAACTGAGCTGCTGCAAGGAGAAGGTAGGAGGTGGACTATTGATTACTGTCACTGTTTGATCAATCAGCTGTTTGGTGGATCCTCTAATGTCTTGTTTAGTCCAGAGATCTTCAGGTTACTGTCACAGAGGAGGAAACACTCCCGCTAAAGAAGATGAAATCAGAGTTTAGACTGTCTCAAACTGACCTCACCTCAGTCTCTGTTTTTGTTGAACAGCTCAGCCGGCAGGTGGAGGTGGAGGCGGAGCTCAGCAGTACGACTCTGAAGCTTCAGTGGTTGGAGGAAGACAAAGACAAGCTGCTGAGAGACGCTGAGGACAGAAACAACAAGGTCTCTGTTCAAAACAAACAACCTCCTGGATCAGTGAATAAATGCAGCATCAGAACCAACCAGAGGACAGAGGAGCAGGTAGCTGGA
>CM045464.1:1431012-1465910 GCA_024666655.1 Dascyllus trimaculatus | reverse complement strand
GCCATCAGCCACTACAGAGGAACATCTAGTAGCTGGAGATACATCCAGCATGGAGGAACATCTCCCTACAGCTGGTGTCTCATCATCTGGAGGAAGATGTTCCTCCATGCTGGATGCATCTCCAGCTACTAGATGTTCCTCCATGCTGGATGCATCTCCAGCTACCTGCTCCTCTGTGTACTGGAGAGGCTGGAACATGGAGGTGGATAACATCTACAGGATGAGGAGACTTACTGCTTCCTGTTGTGTGTTCAGGTGGAGAAGCTGCAGCAGCGCCTCGTCTCTCTGGAGGCGGAGGCGGAGCTTCTTCGCTCTCAGCTGCACGCCGTCAGTCAGGACAAACTAGGCCACGCCCATGAAGCCAGCGAGCTGCAGAAGAAGCTTCAGGAGGCTCAGAGCAAGGTCAGCTCACCTGTCCTCACTGTCGATAGGCTGGTGGTCCTGCAGGTGTTTCCTCAGCATCTCTCTGCTTCCTGTCAGGTGGAGGAGCTGGAGGGCGGAGTCAGGAGGCTGCTGAGGGAGAAGGAGGAGCTCCGTCAGGATCTGGAGGAGCAGCAGCAGCAGGCCTCCATCACCCTGCAGCAGGAGACACACAAACTGAGAGTCCACAACCAGGAGCTCCAGAACCAGGTACTGCACAGGACTGTGGGGGCGGGGCCAGCATCCTGAGCGCGAAAGCTGATTGGTCGATGTCTCTAACAGGTGTCGGAGCTGCAGGTCCAGGATCTGCAGGTCCAGAAACTGAGCCAGGAGCAGCAGAACCTGAAGAGCAGACTGACTGAGGTGGAGGCGGCTCGGACTCAGGCTGAGGAGCAGGTCAGAGCTTTAGACTGGTGTAGTGAAGACACCTGAGCCTCAGGTGAAGACAGGTAGGAGATGATTTAACCCAGTGCTGGTCTGTGCAGGCGGTCCGGGCCGACGCCACCCTCACCGTGGTTCAGGCGCAGCACCTGCGGCAGCTGCAGCAGCTGCAGGAGCGAACAGGCGGCGGTCGTATGGAGCAGCTGGAGGAGCTGCAGGAGCAGCTGGTGGAGGAGCAGAGGAGGAGTCAGCAGCTGGAGGAGACGCTGAAGCTGCAGCTCCAACAGAGCAGCTCCCAGATCAGCCTGAAGCAGGTAAACTCACCTGAGTGAGGCTCTCAGACCTTTCAGCTCAAGGCTGGTTGACAACGGTCCACCTCAGTCATCGTGGTCGTGTTGTTGTTTGTTACTGGTGTTAAAGGGGCTGAACGTCACACAGCCGTCAGTCTCACTGTGTTGTTGTTGTTTATTTAGGATCAGTATGAGAAGGCCATGACGGCGCTGCAGCAGAGAGTCGAGGATCTGGAGGTCAAACTGAAAGGAGTCCGTCTGGTTCTGCAGGAGAAAGTCCAGCAGCTCAAAGAGCAGGTGAGGCTCTGTCGTCCAGATACTTCTGGTCCTCTGGTCCTCTGGTCCTCTGGTCCACTGGTCCTCTGGTCCTCTGGTCTTCTGGTCCTCTGGTCCTCTGGTCTTCTGGTCCTCTGGTCCTCTGGTCCTCTGGTCCACTGGTCCTCTGGTCCTCTGGTCCTCTGGTCCTCTGGTCTTCTGGTCCTCTGGTCCTCTGGTCCACTGGTCCTCTGGTCCTCTGGTCCACTGGTCCTCTGGTCCTCTGGTCCTCTGGTCCACTGGTCCTCTGGTCTTCTGGTCCTCTGGTCCTCTGGTCCTCTGGTCTTCTGGTCCCAGTCTGACTCTGTTCCTCCTGCAGATGGTGAAGGGCAGCAAGGCGTCCGTCCTGCTGAAGGACCTGTACGTGGAGAACTCCCAGCTGATGAAGGCGCTGCAGGTCACCGAGCAGCGGCAGAAGCAGGCGGAGAAGAAGAGCTCGCTGCTGGAGGAGAAGATCGGAGCTCTCAACAAGCTGCTGAGGGAGATAGTCCCCGCCTCCCTGGCCACGTAGCCCCGCCCCCATCGGCCTCACAGCCAATCAGCAGCAGGTCTGAGGTCAGTTTGACGGCAGGTTCAGAGCTGCAGTCGGTGAATCAATCGATCAACAACCGATATTAAACTGAGGACGGACAGGTTTTATTTTCAGGCAAAACGTCAAATATTTCCTGTTTTGATCTTTTTAATGTGTCTGAGTCTCTCCTTTGTCAGAGACAGTCTGGCTGATTAAATGATGAACTAATGATCATTTGATTGATAAATAAATGATAAACTAACCAGTAATTAACTAACCAGTCTCTCAGGTGGAGCTGGTGTCAAACAGTCCAGACTGTTACTTTATTCTGAATTACCTGCCCTCATCCAGGTGAGGGTGGTTCAGCTGTTTGTGGGCGTGGCCTCTGACACCTGTTCAGCAGGTGTGTCGGCCTCCTGGCTGAAGCTGCAGCAGGAAGTGTTCCAGTATTATTGTACCTTTATGCACCACTGTTTCCTTTTCTATGTTTTTACGTTGAAATGAGACTTTATTTTTGTCAAACTGTAATATTAGTAATAGTTTTAGTGTCTGCAGGCAGCTGCTGTTTTATCCTCAGAGTGAGACCTCCTGCTCCTCGTTTACTCTCCACCTGTTCAGGTGCAACAAACCAAAACTCACCGTCTGCAGACCAAAGCGTGGGACACGCAGGATGTAACACAAAACCACATTAAATTATGTTTTTATCACTCCGGCTGCTGTTTCTCACTGCGTGTCTCTGAAAAGTCAAACTACAAACAGGAGTTTATTGTGAAATAACCAGCACAGGAAGGAAGTTAGCAAATAACAGGTGGCTAATGGGTTATAGTTAGCCAAGACCAATAACTAGCCACTAAATGAAATGCAGTTGGTCGGCTAGAAGTAATGGATTAAATGGTGAGCTTAGATTTAACAGTTAGCCACAGGTTGAGGTTCCAAGTTAGCTAAAAGGTAAGGGGTTATAGTTAGCTAAAAGGTAAGGGGTTATAGTTAGCTAAAAGGTAAGGGGTTATAGTTAGCTAAAAGGTAAGGGGTTATAGTTAGCTAAAAGGTAAGGGGTTATAGTTAGCTAAAAGGTAAGGGGTTATAGTTAGCTAAAAGATAAGGGGTTATAGTTAGCTAAAAGGTAAGGGGTTATAGTTAGCTAAAAGGTAAGGGGTTATAGTTAGCTAAAAGGTAAGGGGTTATAGTTAGCTAAAAGGTAAGGGGTTATAGTTAGCTAAAAGGTAAGGGGTTATAGTTAGCTAAGAGCTGCCGATGGCTAATTTAAGTCATGGAATGTACATATATATGTTAGCTAACAGTAATGGTTTGAACAGTCAGCAGAAGATATTAGCTTTAGGCTTCAGGTTATGGTTCATGGGTCACTACACTGGTTTTGTTAGCTAATTATTGTGTGATCAGGTAGATGTGTTAAAGAGTTAAATCCCAGTCTGTCACTGAGCTGCTGGTTTCTGGTCTCTGGTGTTCATTTTACCGTGAAGTCAAATAAAGACTCGGTCTGTAGAAAAAACTTTTATTTTTACAACAGAACACCGACTCCGGACTCTGCAGGTGTTTTAGCTTCCGTCCTTCTGAACCGACTGGTCGATGACATCACCATCAGGACATGCCTGGTCGATGACATCACCATCAGGACACCACGTGCTCCAGGACGCCCTGACGAATCAGCTGCTCGCATTTCCACCGCGGCAGGAAGTGCTGAGAACAGAGACGACACAGGTTAGCATGATGCTGCTAAACCTGTTGGTGATGTCAGAGGGTCACATGACCGTTTCAGGTTTAAGACGGCAGAAGAAGAGCAGCTCACCTGGCTGTTCTTCTTCAGCAGGATCACTGTCCCATCGTCGATCTCAAACTCTCCGTGGTCCTTCAGACACCTCACCTGGAAAACACACAGGTGGCATCAGCGCTGTGACGTCACGCTGCTGCCGGACGCCACAGGTGAAGCAGCTGCAGGCCTCACCTGGATGTAGAGGCTCTTTGGAGGCTTCATGTCCTGAGTGATGTCCAGACCTTCACCTCCACCTTCAGCTCCACCCAGAGAACGCATGAAGCAGGCCAGAGACTTCTTATACTGACCGAACCACTGCAGCTGGAGCACAGAGAACACACACACACACACACACACACACACACACACACACACACACACACACACCATGAAGCAGGCAGAGACTTCTTATACCGACCGCACTGCTGTAACACAACAGACACACACTAACAGACACACACTAACACACACACACTAACAGACACACACACACACACCAACACACACTAACACACACACACACACACCAACACACACTAACAGACACACACACACACTAACACACACACACTAACAGACACACACTAACAGACACACACTAACAGACACACACTAACACACACACACTAACAGACACACACTGACAGACACACACTAACAGACACACACTAACACACACACACCAACACACACTAACGGACACACACCAACACACACTGACAGACACACACTAACAGACACACACCAACACACACTGACCTCCTCGGCGCTCATGTGGAAGCGGACGTTGGCCGGCAGGACGCTGCCATACTCCCATCTCAGAGCTCTGATCCTCAGCAGCCGGTCGTACCTGCAGACACACAAACAGCAGTGAGAAGGGGGCGGAGCACAGCCACGGTCACATGACTGCAGGTGTGCGGGGGGCGGAGTTACAGGTAGGCGGTGATGCAGCGCTGGTTCCTCAGCAGGCAGCAGTGGCGCAGTTTGATGGAGGGGATGAGCTCAGAGCGGCCTTCAGCCTTCGCTTCGTTTCTGAAACGCAGTAGAAGCTTCAGTCAGGTGATCGATCGGCTGATTATTGATTATCAGTTTCATCAGGTGAGCTCCTCTGATTCTGTGTGATCGTCAAGTTTCTGAGCTTTAACTCAGTGAAACTGGAAAATAACCAGCTGGTTGATCAATAAACAAAATGATCAGATAGAAACAGACCACAGATTCTGCCTGTTTGGTTCCACTATATATTGATCTTCTACATGAAGGTGGTGATTGATGACTGATTGATCACTGATTGTTTATCTGGTGAGATTCTATCAAGCATGAAGAACTTCTGTTCCAGCTGCAGCCGTCCAGAGAGTCGATAAATAATCGGCTCCAGACTGAGGGAACCAGAGGTGAGGTTCTGACTGGACTCACACGTCGCTCTGGTTCTGCTCATAAAGAGCCTCCATCTCCTGTAGAACCTGCCTCAGTCCGTCCTCCTGCAGACAGAACCAAACCAGACAGCAGTAAACAGGACTGGACTGATTCTACTGAACGATCAGCTGCAAAACTTCAAATCAGGAATTATTACTGTCCAACCAAACTCCATTTAAAGTTCCACCAGTTCTACTGACACTCATTAGTAATATTCACTATATAATATTATTATTTAATGTTAATGTTGTATTGAAACACTGAGAGCAGCTGGAGAATTCTGCATAAACAGTAAATGTTCCACCACAAAGCAGCGCTGAATGCAAATGAGTGTTTACCATTTATATGACGCTTAGTTTTAGACTATTGAAATGACTGTCATCTCTATCGACTAAATATCTGGTGCTTGCTGTAAAAAAAAAAAAAAAAAAAAAACAGAGCAGAACTTTAATATAAAAATTTCTGAGTTGTCCAAAATCTGTTGGTGATGTTTCTGAGGTTAATGAAACTCTGCTGATCAGCTACAAAACTCTAAGACGTAAGATTTCTAAACGGAGGCACGTTTTTGAAATTAATGTCAATAATATCACTGATTGATGTATTAAACATGAGCCGAGCTGTTGTATAGCTTCTGCTTGGACTAGATTTCTGCTCATCGTGTTTCTAAAACGCGTTTTCCTGTTTTAAGCAGCAAAGAAACATTAAAATGTCAGATTCTTAAATGGAGGCTGGTTCTTGTCGTTGATGATGTATAACTGGTGATTAGTGTAGTTTATCTTCTACGCTGATTAAATAAACTCTGTTTGTGTATCAGAGCTGAACTGACTATTTTATAATCTGTTTAAAGCCTGTTGGTGATGTTCCTAAGAGTCATTCTGCTAAATCCGACATGAAGCATTGAAACGTACGACTTTTAATTTGTTAAAGTTAATGCTGTTAGCTTGCTGAGTGGTGAATTAAATGTGAGCCGAAATGTAAAATAGCTTCTACCTTAGCCATATATCTGTCATTGACGGGTCTGGAACGTGTTTTATTGTTTTTAGCAGCAAACAACATTTTAAATTATCTGATTTTTAAACGGAGTTCGCTGCTGGTAAACCTCACCGGGTGACTCACGTTAAAAGCGGGCAGCTGTCCGTCGCTCATCCGGTGCAGCTCCCGGATCAGCTCCACGGCCTTCTCACAGAACATCCCGCCGCCGGTAAACTCCAACTCACCGAGCAGAAACCGTATAATTAAACGTTAATTCCGCGAAGTGAAAATGTCGGACAGCTGCTCACATTCGCGGCAAAAATCCATGTTTGGTCACGTGGTGCTGTGACGTCAGACTGCGGAAGCCTTTTGGGGACAAACCAGAGAAACGAGTGCGGCAGCCGGAAGCTTCAAACGGAGACGTTCAGCAGAAAAATGCGGTGAAAACGTTTTTATTGGCGTCAGACTCAAAGGTGAGAACGTCCGTGTTCTTCGTGTTCATGTTTCTGAGCGTTTGAAACTGTTAACTGTTGTTTTGTACAGATTTAATCCGCTGTAATGTTTCCTGATAACAAGCTGCAGAGGATAAAAATGAAAACCGTCAGAGGCCGAAAAGAGCCGAACTGTGTCCGACCGAGAGGCGCTAACATCGGGTTACAGTCTGTGTTGGAGTCGCTGTAAGCTCATTAGCTGATTAGCTTCGTGCTAAGTTTGCCTTTAATGTTGCGTTCAGGTTCCCCTGAAAATAACGAGCTTCAGCAGGAAAACGTGGATTTTCTTCAGGCCTGAAAAGATAAAAGAAGTTCTTGTGTGACTCAAAACGACTCACCTGTTAGCAGGTTCAGGTGAAGATTTACTGGTTTACAGTTATTAAGGTGATGATCCAAATGTATTTATAGTTTATTAAACTGATTTTAAATCCGCCAAATGCTGCACATGTTAGAAAACAGGTAACAGAAAAAATATGAGCAAAAATCCAGACAGAAAGCAGAAAAACAACTTTTAAGATGAATTTTAAAATAAATATAAAATACAAAAAACCACACAGAAACCAGGATGAAAGGCTGAAACATCAATTTATAAAATATACAAAACTAAAATAGGAATACAGAAACCAACAGAACCACTTCTGAGATCAGTTCTAAAACACAATAAATATTAAATATGTAAATAAAATAATAATAAATGAAGAGACCGTATAGAAAAATTTAACAACAAATACTGTTGTTGTAAATATTTTTTACAGTTAGCTTAATTATAAATAATGATAGGATGCAATGCACTTTATTAATTCTAATGGAAGTTTCTTTGCAGTTACAGCTCATAAAAACACATTTTGACGACATGAGAACAGATTGTAGTAAATATTAGAGAAGGAGTTTATCCTCTTTTTTAACTTCGTGCTAAAAGCTGCTGTTACTGACTGAATTCCTGCTGCCTGTAAGGCTCTCTGTGGCTGTATGAAATATCCGAGCTGCCCCTGAAGGCACCATGGGGCAGCTCCGTGTTGTTTGTTCCAGTAAACCGGTTTTGTTTTGGTGCTCGTTGCTCCGACGCTCCCCGGAGGCCGTGGACGCAGCACGGTCACACCACGTGGTAGTGTTCTCGGCCTGTGATTGGCTGCGGCCGCTCGGAGCTGATCAGCTGCTCTCTGCGGATCTCGGTGCGACTCAGCGGGACGCGGCTCCGTCCTCAGCGGCTCTCAGCGCCCCGTCACCCGCCAGGTTCACGGCCTCCTGCCGCCGACAGGCTGCCGGTTCCTCCGGTTCTAATCTGCTCGTTTAACGTTTGCAGTGATGCGAAAGCGGAACAACTCGCTGACGGCGGAGCAGGACGGCGGGACCACCGGCGCTCTGCTGGACAGCGACCCGGACCTGAAGCAGCGTCCCGGCGGCGGAGCAGCGAGGCCCGCAGCGGGCGGCCGGCAGGGCCCGGAGGAGGAGCGGAGCATGGGGAAACCGTTCAGGAGGTAAGAACCGAACCGGACCGGGACCGGAGGAGCTGCTCCGGTATAACGGTGAAGGTGACGCTGCTTCACAGGAAGACGTTAAAGTCAGATAATAGAAAAAAGAATCAGAAACCAAAAACAGTTTCTGTGTAGTTTAAAGTGAACAGATAATAAAAGTGTTTAGTGAAGACTCAGAACATGACGTCATAAACAGGACTGGACCTGCTTCATCAGAGAAACACGACCGGAAGTAGAAACGGAACAAAATGAATCAGTCTGATGTCTGAGGATCAGCTCCAACAGACCAGGACCAGGACCAGGACTGGACTGACTGGGACTCATTTTCTCAGAAGGTTTAAAGGGACTTTCTGTCACACCCAGTTCTGATGGACCCAGACACACACAGCTGACTGGTTCCACTGGTTCCACTGGTTCCACTGGTTCCTCCGGTTCCTCTGGAGGCTGCAGGTCGGACTGATGGACCGAGTCTGTGTTTGTCCCTTTAAAGGCCTCAGAGTGTTGAACATGTAGAAGCTGTTTTATTCCAGGGTTCAGAGACGCTGTGAAGTCAGCTGATTAATTAGAGATGAACTCTGGAGCTTCAACCTCCGACACCGAGACCTGAAGGAAACTGAACTCTGACAGCTTCACTTCCTCTCCTTCCTCCTTCTTCTCTTCTCGTTTAATCCTCAGTAGTTTTCGGGTAACTGAAGGTTAATCTGAGCTCAGATCAGCGGCTGCAGTGCATTGTGGGTCAGAAACATTAAAGCAGCTTCAGGTTCAAACTTTATTTAAACTCTGACAGTCAATATTTTATATTCATCCATAATTCTTTATTTACGGCGCTGAAAATCGGATTAATAAAAAATAATATTCTAGAGAACAGTTTTTCTTTTTTCATATTTTATGGTCAGAAAATTTAAAATAAATATAAAAGTGCACACATTTTTAAAATAATAGAAATGTTTTTTATATATTTATTGTTTCACGATAAGAATAATTGTATTAAATGTTCACTAGTAAGAAAATGAGTTAAACAAAGAGAATATCTGAGTTATTAATATTAATGCTTTTAGTTTCAGTGCAGCTGTGAGATTTTACCTGAACAAGATAAAAGAGGAGTCGGTCCTCAGACTGTCGTCAAACAGGGACTGAAGCTCTTCGGCCTCCTTCAGCCTCTAAATTTAAACCAGGAAGCGTCGAACTGAAGTGGAGCAGCTCTGATCCGTTACTTCATCAGAGCCTCAATCAGGAAGCGAAAGAAGAAGAAGTCTGCAGCTCTGGTCTGACTCAGCGTCTCAGAGGACCTGAAGAGTCTGTTTGAGTTCATCTGTGTGGAACCAGAACCAGAACCAGAACCAGAACCTGTCCGTCAGAAACTCCACGGACCGATTCCCTCTGAGGAAACACTGCCTGCAGTTCAGCAGAACCCTCAGCTGGCATCGTCCAGGTTCTGTTGAGGAGCTCAGAACTTTAGTTTTGACAGGATCTGATGTGAGTAAAATCCTTCTGATGAAAGTCCAGATTTAAGGATCCAAACCCAGACGGTCGGCGATGAAACCGACCCTCTTCAGAGTTTTATAAACTGGTGACGTCTGAGATTAAAATCAAACAGGAGGAATCATCCAAGAAACATAAAATCCTTTGTCTGAGAAATAAACTCCTGTAAGGTTCAGGGAAGAACTAATAATAAATAAATGTGAATAAAAACTCATCGATCAGAGGAGCGTGAAGACGTCCTGGATAGAAACAGTTCAGACGTTTCTGAGAAGAACTTTGGATCAAGGTTTCAACCGTCAGTGATTCTTTTTAGCTGCTTGGTTCTGTTTTATTCTTTATTCTACTTTTCTTTTACTCAGTTAAACGTCTTCAGTTCTTCCATCAGACAGAAGCCTTCGTCTGTTTCGGTTAAACTTCAGAAAAGCTCAGTTTTCAGGCAGAACCAGACTTTTATTTTGTAATTATTCCAATAATCTGAAGGTCACGAAGCTGCTTCCTGTCTAATGAACTCGTGCACGTTGCTCATCTGTGCACGTTTATATACACAAGTATATGAATTATATTTAAAGAAGCCTCTCAGGTGAATTCTCCCTCAGATTCAATCATTCATTTATTTCACCAGGTGACTTCCTGCAGAGACGCTTTCACAATAAACTGATTTGGCCTCTTTAAAAATCACCAAACTGATTTTATTTTTTTTCTAAACTGTGTTCAAGAAAAAACTCACAAATACAGAAGAAAAGCCAGAATGTGTTCAGAAAAACCTGAAGAAAAGACTGAAACAGTTCATGGAAGGAAAACGTCCTCAGTCCAGGTCCTGGTGGTCCTCCTAGTTCTAACCGTAGCGTCTGGACCTGGTTCAGTTTCTAGAAGACGTCTCACCGAAACAACAAAAATACACTTTAAGATTCTTTAAGCTTCCAGCAGCTCATCTGAGATATTGATCATTAAAAGAGTTCTAATAAAAACTGAACTTCTCCGAGTCTCAAGTTGTAAAGTTCTGAGAAACAAAAGTTAAAGACAAATTTGAGGAAAACAAACTGAAATTCTCGAGAAAAAAAATCACAAATTCAGAAGAAAAGCTGGAAGTCAGAGTTTGATGTGAAAGTACAAGAAAAACTAGACTGGTGTGAACCTCAGAGGAGAACAGAAACCCGCTACTGAAGAGCCTCTGAAGGTCTCACAGCTGAGGATCCCGCAACAGCCGAGCAGTGACAGCGATCAGGTTTCACTCAGGATCAATGACAGCGATCAGGTTTCACTCAGTTTCACTCAGGGGATCAGTGACCAGAACTCTACGTGGACCCTGCTGTCAGACACACACCTGTACAACACCTACACAACAACTACACACACCTGTACAACAACTACACACAACTACACAACAACTACACAACAACTACACAACAACTACACAACAGGCGTCTCAGCACTTCCTGTTTTATTTCCTATTTTATTTCCTGTTTTATTTAAATCTCCTTTAAATTCTTTCTGAGTTCTGTTTTAAATTTCAAATTAAAATCTCGGCTGTTTCCAGATTAAAGTTTAAATTTACTAAAACAACAACAGATAAGAAACTAATGTTCACCAGGAAACCCACAGAGCATTCAGACAACCTGAGACTGGAAGGAAGCTTTAGAAAACATTTCAAAGTAAAATCCAGTTGAGTTTATTTTCTGTTTCTCAGCCTGAGAACCTGAAAGAGTGAAGGTTGGTCAAAAACCAGACTTATGAGGACGAACCTGAAGTAGGAAAACATAAGACGACCAGGTCCAGCTGGAGGCGTTGGAGTGTTTTAAACATGTTGGACGTGTTTTTAACGTGTTTAAACATGTTGAACGTGTTTTTAACGTGTTCTAAGCGTGTTTTAAATGTGTTGAACGTGTTTTAAGTGTGTTGAACATGTTTTAAACGTGTTTTAACGTGTTCTAAGCGTGTTCTAAGCGTGTTTTAAACGTGTTGAACCTCCCCAGGTTGAGTCTGGTGATGAAGCTGAAGAGGATCCTGATGTTCCTGCTGCTCGTCTACGTCTCCATCCCCTTCATCGTCAAACTCTGCCCGTCCATTCAGGCCAAACTCGTCTTCCTCAACTTCGGTGAGTCTGGTTCTGATCTGGATCCTCAGAGGGACTGAAGGCAGCTGGACTCAGACACATGGATTAGAGGCCGAGCGTCTCCACAGACGTGTCTCTGAGTCCAGCTGACCTGGACGACATGTGGAGGAAAAAATAAAAATAAAATGCAATAAAAACTGAGCAAAGTAAAAACGTAAAATAAAAAGACGCTACAATAAAACCTGAAGTCCAGAAACACTGCCTGCAGTTCATCTGAGAACTCTGGACCTTGACTTTTTACTGATCTGAGACGTCAGACACTGAGTTCATGTTGTTCCGGTTCCACGGAGGACTCAGATTCAGACCACAGTGGGTTCAGACGAGTCCGGAGCTCAGAGGACTGAACCCTGAACCTCGTGGACCAGAAGGATCCAGCATCAGTCCTTCTGTCCAACGAGGACTTCAGGTCTCTGTTCTGGACCGGCGTGGTGTTTCAGGAAGCTTCGTCTGGGTTCTTCTAGACGTGAAACCTGAGAGCTGCTGGTTTATTTATGACCTGAGCTCCTTTATTATTCATGGAGCAGCTTCTCTGAGTGTCGAGTAACAAGACGACCGTCAGACGATCAGAAGCAACGAGTCTCTAGAACGAAGCAGCAGGACGATCCGACAGATCCTAGCAAAGGTTCACAAACATGAAAGAAGTATTTAATAAAAGTCTCCAAGTATTAGTACAAGACCCACAAATATTAAGATGAATTACAGGTTTCAGACATGGAAGAAAATGTCCAAAAACAAAACGAATCAGACGTAAAAAAAAAAAAAAAAGATCTAAAATGAGTAAAATATAAAAAAAATAGTACTGATAGAAATAAATGAAAATTATTAAAATATATTAATAAAATGTAAAAGTGAAATGTTCAAAGGATGTTCATAAAATGTCCTGTAGGTCATATTAAAATATATTAAATGATTTTAAATGATTTTAACAGAATTCTAATAAATTGTTCCAAAGACAATAAAATCCCAGATCAACAATAAAAACTCCTTTTGAACCAGAATTTACAGGTAAAAGTTAAACTCATAGAATAAAATATCACCTCTGACTTCAACACTGGGGTTTAGCAGCAGGGGTTCTGGACCAATCAGAAGCAGCCGTCGTGTCATGTGACCTGTGACTCTCCACAGTTCGGATGCCGTATTTCATCGACCTGCGGAGACCAGCTGACCAGGGGCTGAACCACACCCACAACTTCTACCTGCAGCCGGAGGCGGGGCTGAGCATCGGAGTCTGGTAACACAACGACAACAACAACAACAACAACAACAACAACAACAACGATACACAGTTAATACATCAAAATGACTTATTGTTTGTTTGTTTATTTGTGTGTTTGTGTTCAGGCACACGGTTCCTGCTCGGATGTGGAAGGAGGCTCAGGGTAAAGCAGGCGGCTGGTACGAGTCCATGTTTAGCTCCGCCCACCCCATCATCCTGTATCTCCATGGAAACGCAGGAACCAGGTGACCTCACACACACAGTAACACACCTGAGCTGCTCTCTGAGAACCTGTTTGACCCGCCGCTGTCTCTGTGCAGGGGAGGAGACCACCGCGTGCAGCTGTACAAGGTAAACACACGATCAATACTGAGCTGATCAATCACTGATCAATACTGAGCCGATCACAAATCAGTTTCCAGGATTTAAGACCTTCCAGAACCTTTTTCTGTATTTTTAAACGTTTTTCAGGAGAACGTTTGTGTCTTTAAGTCCAGAACTTTTTCATCAGAACCTTTTTAAAGAATTCAGAAAGTGACTCCAGAACTGTTTATGAACAGGAACGTTTTAGTCTCTTTAGAACTGTTTTAACTGAACAGGAACGTTTTAGTCTCTGTAGAACTGTTTTAACTGAACAGGAACGTTTTAGTCTCTGTAGAACTGTTTTAACTAAACAGGAACGTTTTAGTCTCTTTAGAACTGTTTTAACTAAACAGGAACGTTTTAGTCTTTTTAGAACTGTTTTAACTAAACAGGAACGTTTTAGTCTCTTTAGAACTGTTTATGAACAGGAACGTTTTAGTCTCTTTAGAACTGTTTTAACTGAACAGGAACGTTTTAGTCTCTTTAGAACTGTTTTAACTAAACAGGAACGTTTTAGTCTTTTAGAACTGTTTTAACTGAACAGGAACGTTTTAGTCTCTTTAGAACTGTTTTAACTGAACAGGAACGTTTTAGTCTTTTAGAACTGTTTTAACTGAACAGGAACGTTTTAGTCTCTTAGAACTGTTTTAACTGAACAGGAACGTTTTAGTCTCTTTAGAACTGTTTTAACTGAACAGGAACGTTTTAGTCTCTTTAGAACTGTTTTAACTAAACAGGAACGTTTTAGTCTTTTTAGAACTGTTTTAACTGAACAGGAACGTTTTAGTCTCTTTAGAACTGTTTTAACTGAACAGGAACGTTTTAGTCTCTTTAGAACTGTTTTAACTGAACAGGAACGTTTTAGTCTCTTTAGAACTGTTTTAACTGAACAGGAACGTTTTAGTCTTTTAGAACTGTTTTAACTGAACAGGAACGTTTTAGTCTAGAACTGTTTTAACTGAACAGGAACGTTTTGTCTTTAGAACTGTTTTAACTGAACAGGAACGTTTTAGTCTCTTTAGAACTGTTTTAACTGAACAGGAACGTTTTAGTCTCTTTAGAACTGTTTTAACTGAACAGGAACGTTTTAGTCTTTTTAGAACTGTTTTAACTAAACAGGAACGTTTTAGTCTTTTTAGAACTGTTTTAACTGAACAGGAACGTTTTAGTCTTTTTAGAACTGTTTTAACTGAACAGGAACGTTTTAGTCTTTTTAGAACTGTTTTAACTGAACAGGAACGTTTTAGTCTCTTTAGAACTGTTTTAACTGAACAGGAACGTTTTAGTCTCTTTAGAACTGTTTTAACTGAACAGGAACGTTTTAGTCTCTTTAGAACTGTTTTAACTGAACAGGAACGTTTTAGTCTCTTTAGAACTGTTTTAACTGAACAGGAACGTTTTAGTCTCTTTAGAACTGTTTTAACTGAACAGGAACGTTTTAGTCTCTTTAGAACTGTTTTAACTGAACAGGAACGTTTTAGTCTCTTTAGAACTGTTTTAACTGAACAGGAACGTTTTAGTCTTTTTAGAACTGTTTTAACTGAACAGGAACGTTTTAGTCTCTGTAGAACTGTTTTAACTGAACAGGAACGTTTTAGTCTCTTTAGAACTGTTTTAACTAAACAGGAACGTTTTAGTCTCTTTAGAACTGTTTTAACTGAACAGGAACGTTTTAGTCTTTTTAGAACTGTTTTAACTAAACAGGAACGTTTTAGTCTTTTTAGAACTGTTTTAACTGAACAGGAACGTTTTAGTCTTTTTAGAACTGTTTTAACTGAACAGGAACGTTTTAGTCTTTTTAGAACTGTTTTAACTGAACAGGAACGTTTTAGTCTCTTTAGAACTGTTTTAACTGAACAGGAACGTTTTAGTCTCTTTAGAACTGTTTTAACTGAACAGGAACGTTTTAGTCTCTTTAGAACTGTTTTAACTGAACAGGAACGTTTTAGTCTCTTTAGAACTGTTTTAACTGAACAGGAACGTTTTAGTCTCTTTAGAACTGTTTTAACTGAACAGGAATGTTTTAGTCTCTTTAGAACTGTTTTAACTGAACAGGAACTCTGGACTGTTTTTCCAAAACCTTTTCATTAAACTAAGACAATGTGTGGTTTCACGTTGGAACTTTTATTACTAAATCAACAAACAGTCAAGAACTATTCAGGACAGGTTTTAGGAGGAACATCTGAAACTTTTAGCATCTCAACAACATTTTTCAGAAACTCCTTCAAGAACTAAAAACCTTCTGGAACTTTACAGTTTTTATTTTTTAGCTTCTCTGGAACGTTTTCAGGATTTTAGGAAACAGGAACTTTTTATGATGCTGGACTCTGATTGGCCGTGAGGACTGATGACTCTCTGCCTGTCTTCCTTCAGGTCCTCAGTTCGTTGGGCTACCATGTCGTGACGTTTGATTACAGAGGTGAGAAACACACCTGGACCACAGGTGAACACAACCTGCAACACAGTCCAGCTGAGAGTGTGTGTGTGTGTGTGTGTGTGTGTGTGTGTGTGTGTGTGTGTGTGTGTGTGTGTGTGTGTGTGTGTGTGTGTGTGTGTGTGTGTGTGTGTGTGTGTGTGCGTGCGTGCGTGCGTGCGTGCGTGCGTGCGTGCGTGCGTGTGTGTGTGTGCAGGTTGGGGCGACTCAGACGGGTCTCCCTCAGAGGGGGCGATGACATCAGACGCTCTGTTCGTCTATGATTGGCTGAAGCGACGCCTGAATGAACAACTTCCTGTTTACATCTGGGGTCACTCTCTGGGGACGGGGTGAGTCTGCTAACGTGTTCATGTTCATTTAATACAGAACAAAACATGCTTCTGTTCACATGTTGGTATGTAGAAAACAACACGCTCCCGTTGTCCTCATGAACACATAAACGTGTTTGTTTTCCAGAGTCGCCACCAACCTGGTGAGACGTCTGAGCGACCGAGGTACGAATCTGGAGAGGATCCAGAACAACTAAACATTAAAACAGTAATAGTAGTAATAATAATAACAACAACAACAACAACAATAATAACACTGACAGTAGAACCAGTGGAGTCCGTCTTCACCCGTCCTCATGTGTTCACAGGAAGTCCTCCTGACGCTCTGATCTTAGAGTCTCCGTTCACCAACATCAGAGAAGAAGCCAAGAGTCACCCGTTCTCCATGGTAACCCAACAGACACACACACACACACACACACACACACACACACACACTCAGCCCTGCAGGTGTGTTCAGAGTGTTTGTGTGTCTCAGGTGTACAGGTACCTGCCGGGCTTTGATTGGTTCTTCCTGGACGCCATCACAGCCAACGACATCCGCTTCGCCAGCGACGAGAAGTGAGTCTCCACTTTATGAGGAACCTTCAGAGTCAGACTCCTTCCAGGAAAGCTTTCTAGGAACTGAGAACTGTTTCAGGACCTCCAGGTTCTCCTCTGAGTCAGAAACGTTTCCTAGACCAGGACCCGTCTTTGGTTTTAGCCATCAGTGGCTCCAGACCAGCTGACAACTTGTGCTTTAGAACCTCTTTGAGAACTTAGTCCCTGGAAGGTTTCTGACCCGACTGGTTCCTGGAACTTTTTAGGAACTCAGATCTTCCACTTCAGTCTTAAACCTTTTGCTGGGCGTGTCTGTGGTCAGGAACTCAGGGGCAGTTTAGACATGAAACCTTCAGGGCTGAAGTCTTACATGTTGAACTCTTTTCTGTTTACTCACTTTTATTGGCCAGGATCTGTTTTCAGGACTTCTCTAGGAATCGTTCGTACGAATAACTGAGCTCATAAAACCAAAAACCACTGCAGGTTATGAAAAGCTCCAGACAGGTCCACAGTTCTTAAGAAGTTCCTGTGTTCTTACTAAAGGAAACGTCCCACAGACAGTTTGGTTTATAAGTTCTGACTCTGGAGCAGAAGGCTGATGGTGACGACCGTAGAGCTCCTCTAGACGCTGAAGGTCAACTTCATTATTACAGGAACTTATTCAGGAACGAGTCGACAGCCTTTTAGGAGACTGAAGAACGTTTCTAGAACGTTTCATTGAACAGCTCTGGAGCTTCTCTGACCAGCTGTCGTTCACCTGGAGCAGCCTCTGGTGGCGGCCAGAGGAACTGCAGCTGCATGTTGAACTGACCACATTCATGTTTTAACGTGTGTCTGCAGCGTGAACCACATCTCCTGTCCGGTGCTGATCCTCCACGCCGAGGACGACGGCGTGGTTCCGTTCCATCTGGGCAAAAAGGTACGAGGTTTAAAGCAACGAATAAATCACACGACACGCTCACAGAGCAGATTTACACTTTACCTGAGCTCCTGTCTCTGGCTCCTAACAGCAGGATATTCTCCAACAGTCTGCACAGTTTGTCACTTACTTTAAGATCAGAACATTTTTTGGGACTACATTTCAGGAGCTTTAGGACTTTAAGTAACTCTGACAACATGAGTGTCTGTTCAGTACGTCGTTAAACAGCCTGTAGAGAAGATCGTATAGGATGGAGTGGAGATGTCTCAGTGTGGTCATGAAAGACGCCAGAGATGTCAGTCTGAGTGGGGAAACAGTTAGCGTAGTGGTTAAGACTGAGTGCCTGTGACTAACCTGGACCTGGTCCTCCTGCAGCTCTACAGCCTGGCGTCTCGGTCCAAGAGCCTCAGTGGCCACAAAGTCCAGTTTGTTCCGTTTCCTTCGGCTCTGGCCTACAAACACAAGTTCATCTACCGGAGCCCGGAGCTGCCAAACATCCTGAGGTAGGAGCAGCAGCACCGTGAGGCTCTCAGGTCCACAGACGTCTCACTCATTCCACCTTCTGTCTCTGTTTCAGTGACTTCCTCGGCACAGCTCATCCCATCTCACCATGACGACCACAGAGCACTGTTTACCATCAGCACCACAAACAAACAAACAAACACTGGTTTGTCTTCGGACCGGACGTTCTCGCATGAACTCGACACGTCATTCCTTTGCGTTCTGTTAGCATTCCTCTCACTGGCATCACGGCACACAGGGTTACCATGGCGACTGTTGCCGTGTTTTCACAGACTGTGGAGCGTCGAGGACGATGGAGCCGAGCGGAGACGTGGAGGATCGGTTTTATCTCTGATCAGTTTGCTCTTGTTTTCTCTCATCTGTTGTTTGATCAGGTCGACTCCTCGAGTCCCATTTGTTTCTACTGAACCTCTGACGCCTGCTGCGACTTGAATTATGACTAAATATTAAATATTCCTCGTTTTAAGAAGCTTCTGGGTCTCCTTCTTAGCTTGTTTACTAAAACTCTCAGTGCTGCCAAATATCAGGAAAATCCTACAAGTCAGAGTTTGTCCTAAAAATATCAGTTACTTTAAACTGTCTGAGAAATAAAACTAAAAGTCCAAAGATCTGAAGCCTGAAGAACGACGACTCAACATTTCTGATCCGATCAGCTCCAGCAGATCTTCTGTCTCCGGAACGTCTCAGGTCCTCCAGGAGGAAACATCTGGACTAACCTGCTTCACTGCCTTCTGCTCTCCTCTGGACGACCAACCGCTCTGTGTCATTTAGATTTAAGCAACAGAATCCGTTCCAGCAAAGCTCGACTGTTCCAGGTTTCCATTTGAGCTGTTTCATGTTTTAAATTCGTCTGCGTAGCTTCTTGCTAACATGAAGCTGCTCTCTAACGTGTAGCAGGTCGCTAACGTGTAGCTGCTTGCTAACAGGTAGCTTCTTGCTAACGTGTAGCTGCTTGCTAACAGGTAGCTTCTTGCTAACGTGTAGCTGCTCTCTGACGCGTAGCTGCTCTCTAACATGAAGCAGGTCGCTAACATGTAGCTGCTAACACCCGGCAGCAGGACCTTCCTGGTCGACAGTTTTTAGAATCGAACAGAAACAAGTGAAAGCAGCTGCTCCTTACATCGAACCCTTTCCTCTGGAAGTGTACATTTAGCTCGTAGAGCTCAGAGACTCTCTGCTGACACGACGTAGGATTCATGATCTGCAAACACCTGAAACCTGAAGGACGACCATGAACACTGTGATTGGCTGCATCACAATGTTCATGTAGCCACTAAGATGCTTTACTGAACTGGCTGTGCTAAGCTAAGCTAACAGTCTCATCCTGCTTTAAACCTTTGTGCTAAGCTAGGCTAACAGTTTCCCCCTGCCTCCAGTCTTTGTGCTAAGCTAAGCTAACTGCTAGGCTGTTGATCACCTGATTGTTACCTGTCTTGGTCCAGCAGCATGGTGTCCAGGTCTCTGAACAGTTCTGGTTCTGCAGGACTGAAGGACCCAGTTTGGAGCCAGTCTGAGCTCCAGCAGACGGTCGTAGTAACGATAAACACACAGAACACATCAGAGCTAATGATTAATATTAGAAACCACAAAGACAAACGTCTGGTGTTGAAGTAAAATATTAAACCCCTCATAGAATCACGATGATCATAATAAATCCAGATCTTAAGTTTTAAACCACTGAAAATGAAATAAAATCAAAATAAGTTCCAGTAAAGACGGTTTAGGACTAAAAGTTGAAGCTGACAGGAGCTGAAATAATGAACCTCCTCTTGGTTTTCTGATTGAAAGTTTAAACAAATAGAAACAGGATGTTTAGTATTTAAATTTAACAGGTGACCCTGAAGGCACCGTGGGCGGAGTCAGTGAACAGGAAGTGAGCTCACCTCTTCCTGTCCAGCTGCTCCACCTCCGTCCATCACCAGCTTCACGTTTCTGGTTCTGAACGTTGAGAAGGAAGTAAATCTACTGCAAACACAGAGACAGAATATTAGGACGTAGAAATCACTAAAATAAAAACAACAACCTTTAAACTATTTTGGAAAAACTACAAGAATCTAAAAACATTTAAAACTTAAAAATATCAAAAATATTCAAAACTCTTTAAAAATAATCATTTAATTTATCAGACGGGTTCAAAATCTGTAAATACAGAAACATTAAAACCAAACACAGAAGAAATTTTTTTAAATATCAAAGTATTTTTAAGACGTCTCCCCCAAACGACCACAAGAAATATTATGAATTTTAGTTCTAGTATCAGAAAAAATACTTAGAGAAAATACAAAAAGCGTTTAGTAAAGTTAAAGAAAATATTCATAAAAGAAGGAAAACCTAAAGACACCAGAAACATCTGAACACTGTAAAAACAATCAGCAGATAAAAATAACTCAGAGGGTTTTATATGTAAATAAATGTTAAAAACAGGAACATGGATAAACACCAGAGGCTGGCCTCACGTCTGAAGAGCTGCTGGAGCCTCGTCACTGATCAGCTGATGATCAGTCAGGTCGTCATGTGGTGGCTCCTTCCCTCCGATCATCACCGTCTGAGGAACAAACGCTGCAGCAGGACGGAGCTGAAACAGAGAACAGGAGGACGAAGGCTGCAGAGCGTCCAGCAGGGGGCAGCACAACCACACAGACCAGCTCATCCACCAGACACAAACCCAACATGACTACTGTCTGTATATATATAGATATGATGCTACTGTATTATATTTTACTGCTACAGTCGTAGGGGTTAGTTAAAGGCCAGCAGGTCGTTCTGGACAGGTCCGACTCTGGTGCTGCAGGTCTGCTGGACTCAAAGTCCACAAAGAGGGATTTTTTTCATCATGTCACAAACATCAGCTAAATCTACTTTTTGGTCAACAAACTGCAAGCAGCACCTGGTTCTGGTTCTGGTTCTGGTTCCACTTCAGCTGCATGAAGCTTCAGATCTAAAGTTCAGTTTAGTTTTTAAACAGAGGAAAGAGTCCAAAGATTTTATTTACAAGAAAAAAAAATCCGATGATCAAATAAACTCAGAGAACTGAGGCGACGTCTGGAGAAATGTCTCCAAACAAAGTCAACCTTCCTGCAGCAGGTTAGAAAATGTGGTTTCATATTTTTATTGTTTTGTTTTTCAGCATTTTTAAGTGGTTAAAAATGTCTTTTCATACATTTATTTTCACATTTCTCATAAATTTTACAAAAATTTAATTTTCTTAATTAATTTACAGATAATTGTGTGACTTTAGCCAAACTAAAAATTATATTTATTTTAGAAAAAATAGTAGAATTTATGAGTAAAAATAAAATAAAATGCAGTGGAGGAAAAACAACACAGTGCTGCTAAGAGCTAACTAGCCTAGCATAGACGCCATCTTTGAGAAAGTCCAAACATACAAAAAACAGATAAACATCCTTTAAAGTTATAAGACCGCTGAGTATTTTATATCATTATTACAGGTTTGCTAACTTTGCTCTTCTTCACGCTTTCTGTACTCACTGTTTTGTAGGACAGTGTAGCCTCTGACATTAGCCGATGCATTTGCTATGTAGTTAGCTTCATTTTATGATATAAGCCTTGAAGTTAGCTTTTTTCTATAACTTTAGCTGTGTAGTTAGCTTCATTAGCTGACTTTAGCTACGTAGTTAGCTTCATTAGCTGACTTTAGCTGTGTAGTTAGCTTCTTTCTACAACTTTAGCTGTGTAGTTAGCTTCTTTCTGTGACATCAGCTGTGTAGTTGTAACTGGGTCCAAACAAAGGTCTGAGATCACCACAGTCAGTTAGCGAAGTCCTGGTTCCAGAGTAAAGACCATGGATTAATACAGAATAACTAAAATGTCTTAGTGTGTAGAAAATGAATGACTTCACTCAGAGAATAACACAGACTCAAGGTCAGTATTTTGTTGTACCAAAATTAAAGTTTCAAAATGTCCCCAGAAGCACATACAATTTTAATTTTCCCTTAATAAAAAATCAAAATCTGGCCATAATAATAATAATAATGAAAGTTCCGCTGCAGCTTTAGTCTCTTAGTTCAGTTTATTTTAGTTGTGCACAACTTTAGCTCGGTCCAAGCGTCACTTTTAGAAATGTTCCTCCAAGTCTCAAATGATGGAGATCTTACTGGTGTCGAAGACCTGAGATCCAGGTCCTGCTTACGGATGGAGGATCCCCGCCGGTCGTCCACAGCCGGTCGTCCACAGCCACGGTCAGTCCTGGCGGTAGAAACCGGCTCCTCCTCACTCCGACCACCTGGAACATCCTCTAAGTCTGGTCTCATTTCTCCTCGTCTCACAGAGTTAAATGAACGTCTACTTCCTCTGTAACACGCATGGAAAAGAACGTAACAAACAGCGCAGTCCCGCTGGAGCACGTTACCGCAAAGCGTTTCGTCAACTGCTGTAAAGTGTCGAAAACAATGACACATAAAAAAATAACCTGATAAATAAAATAATAATAAAAAATAATCTGATCACATAGAAAACTCACCTCCTCTTGGCACCGGATGCTCATTTTATCCACTTATGTATTTATTTGTAAATAAATGGAGCACTTAGCATATTTAATACTCAGCAGATCTTAATCATTTATTCAAATGAACTCTTCTTTGTAACTTGACACAACAATTGAAATACTTTTTGAATTTCCAGAAGGGAATTTTTTTTAAGTAGCAATTTTTAGGTGAGTTACATAGTTAGCTTC
Source organism: Dascyllus trimaculatus (assembly GCA_024666655.1). Classification (NCBI taxonomy): domain Eukaryota; kingdom Metazoa; phylum Chordata; class Actinopteri; family Pomacentridae; genus Dascyllus; species Dascyllus trimaculatus. The sequence goes on along the minus strand of CM045464.1, from coordinate 1,443,260 downwards.
TTTCTATACCTTTAGCTATGCAGTTAGCTTCTTTCTATACCTTTAGCTATGCAGTTAGCTTCATTAGTTGACTTTAGCTGTGTAGTTAGCTCCTTTCCATAACTTTAGATGTGTCGTCAGCTTCTTTCTGGACCCTCTGGACCTACAGTCTGGTGTTCCAGCCCAGAACCTCCATGAGCCTTGCTTCATCCCTCCTCCACCCACAGACCATCTGCTAGCTAAGTGGCGTAGCTCGTTTCGGCCTTCTGCTCTTGTTCATGGCAGCTTTCCCTAATTCCTGTACCTGGTGTTCAGTTCGTAGTAGTGTGGATGTGCTTCATGCATTGAGCTCTTGTGTCGTCTGTAGCTGCGTGTGAATGTCCTTAAATCTGAGGTGTGTGTTCAGTTTGCAGTCAGCCTTTATAGTCTGACTCCTGTGTTTCTGGGTCTCCTTCTAGTCACTGCTCCTCTGTTTGGTGATTCATTGAGCCGATTACAACTGAAGCTCACTTTTTACTGCTCCTCGGTTTATTCTGTGGATTCTTCCGTCACGGTTTTCAGTAAGTCGTCCTGCAGCTTTGAGAAAACCCAGATAGCCATGGTACGGCCCCTGGAGCAGGAAGGGTTGAGGGCCTCGCTCAAGGGCCCAACAGTGACCTTCTGATCAGCAGAACAGGGACTGAAGCTCTTACAGTAGAAAACCTCATTCCAAGTGTGAACCAGTCACGAGGCCTTGAATGTGACTCGTGTTGGTTTTTATTCAGTCACTTTAAGCAGGATGAGGGACATCATGACGTCGATCATTCAGTGACAGTCAGCAGCTGGTTTATGTCCATTCAGGATGCCGTAGTGAACACGTACGTATGTGCAGCAGAGATGTGTCGTCATGTTCACCTTCCTGCTCTTATATTCTGCTGTATGAGCTCCAGGATGAGTAAAGCTCCAGCTGGTGTCTGTCCTGTTCCAGAGTATCTGTCAGAACCACCTGCATCCTGTCAACAGCTCTAACTGGAACCAGACATTTCCGGTCTGCTGCCTCTCTGACTCCCATCACACATGGAGGATCCATGACATCATCTGAGTGTTTGGAGGGAAACCATCCTTTACCAGCGTGAGCTGAGCACTGTGTTAAGAAGTGTTATGAAGGCTCTAGACGTCGTTTCTCCGTCCTCAGAGTGCCTCCTCCAGGCTGCAGACACACCCAGATTCCAGATGGAGGTTTGGTCCTGTCAGTCTGGTTCCTCCACCTGCAGCTTCTTACTGTTGGAATGTAGAGGAGGAGGAGGAGCGACCAGCAGAACAAAGATCAGTAAAAACTCTGATGCTCTTAATGGATCGAAGAGCACAGAACTGCATTAGAAGGACTTTGTTGTTGTTGTAGCTTCTGACTTGAATTCTTTCTTGTTTTTAGTGTCTGACACATGAAGCAGGCCCTGCAGAGGCCACATCAAGGACGGATGAAACGAATGAAGCAGTGCAGTCTTTGGTTTCTCAGCGGAGTGACGCCTCTTCAGCTCATCTCTGACCCTCAGCGTCATGACAACAGGCTCCATGAGTCACCGCGGTCCGAGTCTCTGAGGAAACAGAAACTTGGAGCTTCGCCGGGTTCTGGTTGATTCCTCTGAGCTCAGGTGAGTCTTACGAGACCTTTTCACCTTCATTGACGCTTAAAGTGTTTGAGGCTCCAGGTGAGCAGCAGGTAAACGTCCTTCTGACCTCCAGGGTCCAACAGCAGCACCTGGTTCTGGTTCTGTTCTGGTTTCACTGGTTCAGTCTGTTTGAACCAGTAAAGATTCTCCTTCAGCTGAGTGAGTTCATTAATCAAAGTTTAGTTTGAAACCAGAGAACGGTTCTGACTTTACTGAAGCTACATTCTGACCGGTTTACATGCAGCGGACGGATCGTCTGAACGAACTTTTATTGTTTAATCAGTGACTTTAGTTGGAATCTGTTCGGTCAGAATGACGACTCGGAAGCACGAGGACTTTGTGAAAGAACCGATGGGAGACAAACCGGTGACGAAGCTGCCGGGAATCGGACCTAATCTGGGGATGATGCTGCAGCAGCGGGGATATGACAAGGTAACGCACAAAACACAACAGCGCCACCTGCAGGCTGCAGGACGCAACAACCAGCACAAACACAACAGCAGCTGGTTTTCAGACGTTTGTGTCTCTAACAGGTTGTGTTGTGGTGTGTGTGTCGTGTTTCAGGCCTACCTGCTTCTTGCTCAGTTCCTGCTGAGGAGGAAGGACACTGGGAGGTTCTCTGACTGGCTGAGGCGTACCTGCGGCGCCCCCCCTCACCATGCCAGATCCTGCGCTCAGTGCCTCAAAGAATATTGTGACCAACATCTCTGAGCCATGGAAGCCCCGCCCCCTTGGAATCCCCACTCCCTCTGACAGGTGTTTGCTTACCTGTTCACACCCTTTCAGATGTTTACATTGTCGTGTCTGATGTTCTGCCTCCTGGTTTTAGAGGTTGTTTGACTCTATGCCTCAGTCAGAGGTTAACCTTGAAGCCATCACTGGGTTGTGATCAGCTGTCTGCAGGCTGGTTTCCTCTCTTCTAATCAGTAACTTGTGAAGTCCTTCCTCTATATAACCCAGAGGAAGAAGCAGTTTGCTGTGTGGATTCTGTTTGTCTGTGAATCTCACCCAGGAACCATGGAGCCTGAAGATGCTGAACCTGTTCCAATAAACCTTTTTATATATAAACAAGAAGGTTCAGAATTTCTTCTCCATCTTCACGTCATCGTTGCTCATTAAATACGACATCAGTAAAAGTTTCTGCTGTTTGAGACGTTTTTCTGCTTCTGTAAATCATCTTCATCTTTATAAAACCCTGTCCAGCTGGTGGTTCTGTGTTTAGGGGTTTTAAGACACTTGTGATAGAATAATTTTTGCTTTATAATAAAAATCATTTGTAGGAGCCTCTATATGAAGACAAAGTGAAACCAGGTGATTTGGATGAATGTTAATTTTATTATTTAGTAAAGTTTAAAGCAGAATTTATGAAAACTTCTGAAAAGAGCGTTCTTAAAAGAAACCTATCTGAACAAATGTCCAAACGACCTGTGGTTGAACATTTTTATCAAAACTATTATTAAAAATATTTCAACATGAAAAACCAAATGCAGAATAACAAAAATAAAGAAACGACTGATCAGATATCAGATGCAGCGTGACGCCTTCAGGAACCTTCATCTGCTGAACAATCTGTGGGTCCCATCAGGGAGACGTGTGCAGATGTAATAATAATAACAATAATAATAGTAATAATAATAATAATAATATTAATGTGTGCACTGATGAATCAGTCGGCATCTTTATTTGACCTTCAGGAGCTCAGAAACATTCATGTTAGAAAACCTCCACTGACAGTCGATTCCCTCAGAAGAGTTTCTAGGAAGCAGCTGCTGTCGGAGGAAACGAGGAGTTCATGAGTGAAACTGATCTGAGAGAACGACGGGATCTGCTGGGTCTCTAGATCTGGCACAAAGAGCTGCTCCATAGGAACAGGAACCCTTCAGAGGAGGAAACAATCGGAGCCGCTGTCGATTCCACAGAAGACATCCAGTTTCCACTGGTTTTACTGATTCCACTGGTTCCACTGGTTCCACTGGTTCCACTGGTTTTACTGGTTCCACTGGTTTTACTGGTTCCACTGGTTTTACTGGTTCCACTGGGAGCAGAAACATCCTACAAACTCATTTATTACAAAAGACCAAGCGTCTGAGTTCAGACTTAAACACTGAAGGAACATGAGTTCAGTGGAGAACCTGTGGACCAGAGAACAGCTCAGTCCACAACATGGCCGACTGTTCTTCTACCTCTGAGGCGTTAGCATCCTGTTAGCATCCTGTTAGCCTTGCAGTTAGCTTCTCTCTGTGGCTTCATCTGCTTTGGAGTTCTACTGAACGACTGAGATGTTCCACACAGACAGAGCCGTGGTCTGGACCCGCTGCTTCATGAACATCAGGTTTTAAAGGACCGGATGCTGCTGCCCGTCTGAGTCACCAGAACAGAACTGGAGACAGCAGAACCCAAACATTCATCAACACACTGCATATAAACACTGATTTAGTACCAAGTCCAAACTGACAGAACACGTGTGGAGTGTTTCCATGAGGTCACGTGGTCCAGAAGAACATCTCGTCCTCTGGTTCTTCTAGTTCTGGTTCTGTGCAGCTTCATTAAGTCTCAGAGGTTCTTCAGGGACTCCATGTAGTGGAACGTTGCTCCTAAAGCCCAGCTGGTCTCCACCTGGTTGATGGTTCTGGCCAGCTGTCAAACACAGAGGACGGTCAGAACCACCAGAACCCACAGGGAATCAAAGACGTGATCCATAAGACTGACCGATAACCAGAGTGATCCCTGCTGATCAGAACTTAAAGAGATGGAGCTTCACTGAAAAGAATAAGAACCTGGTCTGGGCTCTGGTCCAGGTTCTGGTGCTGCTCACCTTGAACTGTTTGTTGGGGGGGAATCCGAGCTCCTGCAGCAGGACTGAGATGTAGACCAGGTCCAGACAGAGGAACGGACTCTGCAGAGGACTGACGGAGGAACTGCTGCAGACTGCAGAACAAACATCACAGTTCAGAACAAAAAGCCCGGTTCAGTCCAGAATCCTGCTGAACTCTCTGTCAGATACCAGAGCATGAATTATGACATGAAATCAAAAACCACAGCATGAAGATCTGGATCAGTCCCAATATTTATACATCTATTAGGAGAGAAGTCAGCCTGTGCTGCTCAGAGCTAACTAACCTAGCATAGACGCCATCCGTTGGACTTTACAAACATATAAATATATGTTCTACGACTTTAGCTGTGTAGTTAGCTTCTTTCTACAACTTTAGCTTTGTTGTTAGATTCTTTCTACAACTTTAGCTTTGTTGTTAGCTTCTTTCTATGACTTTAGCTGTGTAGTTAGCTTCTATGACTTCAGATGTGTAGTTAGCATCTTTCTAAAACTTTAGCTTTGTTGTTAGCTTCTTTCTATGACTTTAGATGTGTAGTTAGCTTCTTTCTATGACTTCAGATGTGTAGTTAGCTTCTTTCTACAACTTTAGATGTGTTGTTAGCTTCTAAGACTAGATATGTAGTTAGCTTCTTTCTATGAGTTTAGCTGTGTAGTTAGCTTCTTTCTATGACTTTAGCTGTGAGGTTAGCTTCTATAACTTTAGCTGTGTTGTTAGCTTCTATGACTTTAGCTGTGTAGTTAGCTTCTATAACTTTAGATGTGTTGTTAGCTTCTATAACTTTAGCTGTGTAGTTAGCTTCTTTCTATAACTTTAGCTTCGTAGTTAGCTTCCTTCTATGACTTTAGCTGTGTAGTTAGCTTCCTTCTATGACTTTAGCTGTGTAGTTAGCTTCCTTCTATGACTTTAGCTTCGTAGTTAGCTTCCTTCTATGACTTTAGCTGTGTAGTTAGCTTCCTTCTATGACTTTAGCTTCGTAGTTAGCTTCCTTCTATGACTTTAGCTGTGTAGTTAGCTTCTTTCTATGACTTCAGCTGTGTTGTTAGCTTCTATAACTTTAGATGTGTTGTTAGCTTCTATAACTTTAGCTGTGTAGTTAGCTTCCTTCTATGACTTTAGCTTCGTAGTTAGCTTCCTTCTATGACTTTAGCTGTGTAGTTAGCTTCCTTCTATGACTTTAGCTTCGTAGTTAGCTTCCTTCTACGACTTTAGCTGTGTAGTTAGCTTCTTTCTATGACTTCAGCTGTGTTGTTAGCTTCTATAACTTTAGATGTGTTGTTAGCTTCTATAACTTTAGCTGTGTAGTTAGCTTCTTTCTATAACTTTAGCTTCGTAGTTAGCTTCCTTCTATGACTTTAGCTGTGTAGTTAGCTTCCTTCTATGACTTTAGCTGTGTAGTTAGCTTCCTTCTATGACTTTAGCTTCGTAGTTAGCTTCCTTCTATGACTTTAGCTGTGTAGTTAGCTTCCTTCTATGACTTTAGCTTCGTAGTTAGCCTCTTTCGATGACTTTAGCTGTGTAGTTAGCTTATTTCTATGACTTTAGCTGTGTAGTTAGCTTCTTTCTATGACTTTAGCTGTGTAGTTAGCTTCTTTCTATGACTTTAGCTGTGTAGTTAGCCTCTTTCGATGACTTTAGCTAGTTATTTGTTAACAATCATTGAAAACCTGTCGGCATGAAAGAAAGTCATCTTTATTTTTTTTAAATCCCCAAAATGGCCATTTTTCAAAAAAAGGATGTTTGGATTTTGCAACAGTCCTCAAACTAATCGCCTGAGACGCTTTGATCAGTAAAATGAACCAAGTCTGATCTTTAGGTCGTGATATTAATCCAAACCATTCTAGTCTCATTTCAGACTTTGCTTTGACCAGGTTCTGTGTTACTGTGCTGTTAGTGACAAGCTGCTGAAGGTGCAGCTGCGAGGTTCTGCAGCCGGGTGGCGCCGTCTCACCTCTTTTAGCGGCGTCCTTGTATTGGGACACGGTGATGGTTCCTCCCTGCTGCTCGTCTGCCACAGAAAAACACAGAATCAGTTCAACAGCAGAGAAACAGGATAAAGCGTGGGGTGGTTCTGGTTCTGGGTCGGTTCTCCTTCACCGAACCATTTAATGTGCAGCAGCTCCTCAACGGGAACCTGAGCAGGTCCTTTAGAGCAGAGGACGACGTTTAATATCCATAAAATAATAAAAAACTAACTATGTGAAGCACGGCGGTGGCAGCATCATGACGCGAAACAATAAAAAAACAAAAGAAATACGACAAAATGAACCTCAGTGTTTAAACATTAAAAAATAGAACTAGAAAAAAAATAATCAGAAAAATACACAGAAATATTAATATAGAATAAAAACGTAGAAAAAAATGTAAAAATACTAAAAATAAAACAATTAAGTAGAAAAATACAAAGGAATTAAACAAAATGAAAGAAAATAAAATATATATAATAATAAATAATAAATATATAATAAAAACATAAAACAAAAAGAATAAAATTACAAAAAAAGTAAAACTAGATTGAACACAATAAAAAGACAGACACAGAGAGACGCAGCAGCTCCTACCGATGACGGCGAGGTCCACAGCTCGGTCGTAGTAATACGAGAAAGCATAAAAGTCCATGTCTGCTGCCTCCGACGCCCTCATCACCTTCCTGTACAGAACCTTCTCCACTTTATTGAGGCACGCCTCGTAAACCGGCTCCCCTGAAACACAAGCACAAAGGTTCCTACCTGCCGCAGCTGCTAATGGGTAACCGAGGCAACAGCCGACCAATCAGATGGATTTACCTGCTTTCTGTCCCTTCACAGTGTAGATGATGTCAGCATGTTCCCAGCTGCCTGAGAAGTCAGCAGGAAGACAAGGACTGACCAGCTCAGTGCTGCCCCCTACTGCAGACACACAACCAGAGACACAACCATGTATTACTCCACTCAACACTTAACTAACTAAACTAAACTTAACTAAATCATGGCCAATTTAATTGACTTCAGTATGAAGAAACTACCAAAAAGACCCTCGTGTCAAAATGAAAACAGATTTCAGCCTCGAGCAGGTCGTCCTCAAAAACTGAGTGACCAAACAAGACAGAGACTAGTGAGGGAGGCCACCAAGACTCCTATGACTCCTCTGAAGGAGTTAGAAGAAGGAGACTAGTGAGGGAGGACACCAAGACTCCTATGACTCCTCTGAAGGAGTTAGAAGAAGGAGACTAGTGAGGGAGGACACCAAGACTCCTATGACTCCTCTGTAGGAGTTAGAAGAAGGAGACTAGTGAGGGAGGACACCAAGACTCCTATGACTCCTCTGAAGGAGTTAGAAGAAGGAGACTAGTGAGGGAGGACACCAAGACTCCTATGACTCCTCTGTAGGAGTTAGAAGAAGGAGACTAGTGAGGGAGGACACCAAGACTCCTATGACTCCTCTGAAGGAGTTAGAAGAAGGAGACTAGTGAGGGAGGACACCAAGACTCCTATGACTCCTCTGAAGGAGTTAGAAGAAGGAGACTAGTGAGGGAGGACACCAAGACTCCTATGACTCCTCTGAAGGAGTTAGAAGAAGGAGACTAGTGAGGGAGGTCACCAAGACTCCTATGACTCCTCTGAAGGAGTTAGAAGAAGGAACTAGTGAGGGAGGACACCAAGACTCCTATGACTCCTCTGTAGGAGTTAGAAGAAGGAACTAGTGAGGGAGGCCACCAAGACTCCTATGACTCCTCTGAAGGAGTTAGAAGAAGGAACTAGTGAGGGAGGACACCAAGACTCCTATGACTCCTCTGAAGGAGTTAGAAGAAGGAGACTAGTGAAGGAGGACACCAAGACTCCTATGACTCCTCTGAAGGAGTTAGAAGAAGGAGACTAGTGAGGGAGGTCACCAAGACTCCTATGACTCCTAGTGACTCCTCTGTGAAGGAGTTAGAAGAAGGAGACTAGTGAGGGAGGACACCAAGACTCCTATGACTCCTCTGAAGGAGTTAGAAGAAGGAGACTAGTGAGGGAGGACACCAAGACTCCTATGACTCCTCTGAAGGAGTTAGAAGAAGGAGACTAGTGAGGGAGGTCACCAAGACTCCTATGACTCCTCTGAAGGAGTTAGAAGAAGGAGACTAGTGAGGGAGGTCACCAAGACTCCTATGACTCCTCTGAAGGAGTTAGAAGAAGGAGACTAGTGAGGGAGGACACCAAGACTCCTATGACTCCTCTGAAGGAGTTAGAAGAAGGAGACTAGTGAGGGAGGACACCAAGACTCCTATGACTCCTCTGAAGGAGTTAGAAGAAGGAGACTAGTGAGGGAGGACACCAAGACTCCTATGACTCCTCTGAAGGAGTTAGAAGAAGGAGACTAGTGAGGGAGGCCACCAAGACTCCTATGACTCCTCTGAAGGAGTTAGAAGAAGGAGACTAGTGAGGGAGGACACCAAGACTCCTATGACTCCTCTGAAGGAGTTAGAAGAAGGAGACTAGTGAGGGAGGACACCAAGACTCCTATGACTCCTCTGAAGGAGTTAGAAGAAGGAGACTAGTGAGGGAGGACACCAAGACTCCTATGACTCCTCTGAAGGAGTTAGAAGAAGGAGACTAGTGAGGGAGGACACCAAGACTCTATGACTCCTCTGAAGGAGTTAGAAGAAGGAGATCAGTGAGGGGAGGACACCAAGACTCCTATGACTCCTCTGAAGGAGCTGAAGAAGGCAGATTCATGAGGGAGGACACCAAGATCTATGACTTGAAGCTGGAGCTAGAAGAAGGAGACTTCAAAGTGAGGAGGACACCAAGATCCTATGACTCCTCCAAGGAGCAGCGCGGAGACTAGTGAGTGGAGGTCACCAAGACTCCTATGACTCCTCTGAAGGAGCTAGAAGAAGGAGACTAGTGAGGAGGTCATCAAGACCTCTATGACTCTCTCCAAAAGGAGTTTCGTGTGCTGAAAAGTGACTAGTGAGGAGTCACTAAGACTCATGACTCCTCTGAAGGAGTTAGAAGAAGGATCAGGGTGAGGGGAGGACACCAAGACTCTGCGACCCTCTGTAGGAGTTAGAAGAAGGTAGAGATCAGTAAAGGAGACACCAAGACTCCTCTGACTCCTCTGAAGGAGTTAGAAGAAGGAGACTAGTGAGGGAGGACACCAAGACTCCTATGACTCCTCTGAAGGAGTTAGAAGAAGGAGACTAGTGAGGGAGGTCACCAAGACTCCTATGACTCCTCTGAAGGAGTTAGAAGAAGGAGACTAGTGAGGGAGGTCACCAAGACTCCTATGACTCCTCTGAAGGAGTTAGAAGAAGGAGACTAGTGAGGGAGGACACCAAGACTCCTATGACTCCTCTGAAGGAGTTAGAAGAAGGAGACTAGTGAGGGAGGACACCAAGACTCCTATTACTCCTCTGAAGGAGTTAGAAGAAGGGGACTAGTGAGGGAGGCCACCAAGACTCCTATGACTCCTCTGAAGGAGTTCCTGTTCATCAACAACTGTTGTCTGTTCTTCACCAGTCAAAGCTTCATGGAGACAAAGAGAAAGACTCTGTTGGAAAAAGCTCAGATTAAATCTGGACTAGAGTCACCAGAAGACATGTGGAGACTCTGAAGTCACCTGAAGAAGGTTCTTTGGTCTGAGGAGACCAGGATGGAGGTTTAGTCCATCAGACTAGATGTTATGATTGATGGACACCAAACACTGAACATCATCACAAACACACCATCCTCACTGTGAAGCACGGTGGTGGCAGCATCATGACGTGAAGCACGGTGGTGGCAGCATCATGGTGTGAAGCACGGTGGTGGCAGCATCATGATGTGAAGCACGGTGGTGGCAGCATCATGATGTGAAGCACGGTGGTGGCAGCATCATGATGTGAAGCACGGTGGTGGCAGCATCATGATGTGAAGCACGGTGGTGGCAGCATCATGATTAAAGCATGGTGGTGGCAGCATCATGATTAAAGAATGGTGGTGGCAGCATCATGATGTGAAGCACGGTGGTGGCAGCATCATGATGTGAAGCACGGTGGTGGCAGCATCATGATTAAAGCACGGTGGTGGCAGCATCATGACGTGAAGCATGGTGGTGGCAGCATCATGATTAAAGCACGGTGGTGGCAGCATCATGATTAAAGCATGGTGGTGGCAGCATCATGATTAAAGTGATGCAGGCAGGTGGCAGCACCATGATGTGAAGCACGGTGGTGGCAGCACCATGATGTGAAGCACGGTGGTGGCAGCATCATGATGTGAAGCACGGTGGTGGCAGCATCATGACGTGAAGCACGGTGGTGGCAGCATCATGACGGACGTGAAGCACGGTGGTGGCAGCATCATGACGGACGTGAAGCACTGTGGTGGCAGCATCATGACGGACGTGAAGCACTGTGGTGGCAGCATCATGATTAAAGCATGGTGGTGGCAGCATCATGATGTGAAGCACAGTGGTGGCAGCATCATGACGTGAAGCATGGTGGTGGCAGCATCATGACGTGAAGCATGGTGGTGGCAGCATCATGATGTGAAGTACGGTGGTGGCAGCATCATGATGAGAAGCACGGTGGTGGCAGCATCATGATGTGAAGCACGGTGGTGGCAGCATCATGATGTGAAGCACGGTGGTGGCAGCATCATTTTGTGAAGCACGGTGGTGGCAGCATCATGATGTGAAGCACGGTGGTGGCAGCATCATGATGTGAAGCATGGTGGTGGCAGCATCATGATGTGAAGCATGGTGGTGGCAGCATCAGGATGTGAAGCACGGTGGTGGCAGCATCATGATGTGAAGCATGGTGGTGGCAGCATCATGATGTGAAGCATGGTGGTGGCAGCATCATGATGTGAAGCACGGTGGCAGCATCATGATGTGAAGCATGGTGGTGGCAGCATCATGATGTGAAGCACGGTGGCAGCATCATGATGTGAAGCACGGTGGTGGCAGCATCATGATGAAGCACGGTGGTGGCAGCATCGCGACGTGCAAGCACGGTGGTGGCAGCATTATGATGTGAAGCATGGTGCTGGCAGCATCATGACGTGAAGTACGGTGGTGGCAGCATCATGATGTGAAGCACGGTGGTGGCAGCATCATGATTAAAGCATGGTGGTGGCAGCATCATGATGTGAAGTACGGTGGTGGCAGCATCATGATGTGAAGCACGGTGGTGGCAGCATCATGATGTGAAGCACGGTGGTGGCAGCATCATGATGTGAAGCATGGTGGTGGCAGCATCATGACGTGAAGCATGGTGGTGGCAGCATCATGATATGAAGCACGGTGGTGGCAGCATCATGACGTGAAGCACGGTGGCGGCAGCATCATGATGTGAAGCATGGTGGTGGCAGCATCATGATGTGAAGCACGGTGGTGGCAGCATCATGACGTGAAGCACGGTGGCAGCATCATGACGTGAAGCACGGTGGTGGCAGCCTCATGATGTGAAGCACGGTGGTGGCAGCATCATGACGTGAAGCACGGTGGTGGCAGCATCATGATGTGAAGCACGGTGGTGGCAGCATCATGATGTGAAGCACGGTGGTGGCAGCATCATGATGTGGGGATGTTCCTCAGCAGCAGGTCCTGGAAGGCTTGTAAAGGTAGAGGGTCAATGAATGCAGCAGAGTCTAGAGAAGTCCTGGAGGACAACCTGATCCAGTCTGATAGAGAACTGAGACCTGGAGAAGATCAGTTTCCATCCAGACGATGAGTCGAAGCAAACAGAGACGGTTTGAAGACAACAAGGTGGAGGTTCTGGAGGTCCAGTCAGAGTCCAGACCTGCTAAATACCGACTGGAGGGAGGTGGATGCTGATGGA
>CM045464.1:1306089-1430912 GCA_024666655.1 Dascyllus trimaculatus | reverse complement strand
TTGCGCCGTTTGTTGACCCTGTTGCCCTGTTTATTGCTTCGTTTGTTGACCCTGTTGCCCTGTTTATTGCTTCGTTTGTTGACCCTGTTGCCCTGTTTGTTGCTCCTGTTGCCCTGTTTATTGCGCCGTTTGTTGACCCTGTTGCCCTGTTTGTTGCCCTGTTTGTTGCTCCTGTTGCCCTGTTTATTGCGCCGTTTGTTGACCCTGTTGCCCTGTTTGTTACTTTGTTTGTTGCCCCTTTTGCCCTGTTTGTTGCTCCGTTTGTTGACCCTGTTTGTTGACCCTGTTTGTTGCCCTGTTTGTTGCCCTGTTTGTTGCCCTGTTTGTTGCCCTGTTGCCCTGCAGTCTGAAGGAGCCCCCCCTGATGAAGGGCTGCTGGGAGCCGAACCTGAAGCTCAGAGAAGCTCAGAGGATCTTTGAGGATCAAATCGTTGGACCAGAATCCATCACTAACATTGGAGGTCAGAGGTCACATGATGCATCATCATCACGGTCAGGTGACCTCAGCGCTATGAGGTCACAGGTCACATGACTCTGATCTGAGCCTGATCAACAGATGCTTTCTGTCCACAGATGTTTTCTTCTCTGGAACAGCTGATGGCAAAATCGTGAAGCTGATTGGACGAAGAATCCACACAGTGACAAGACTAGGGAAGCCACCATGCGGTGAGAACACACACCTGAACACACACCTGAACACACACCTGAACACACACCTGAACACACACCTGAAAACACCTGAACACACCTGAACACACACCTGAACACACACCTGAACACACACCTGAACACACCTGAACACACACCTGAACACACACCTGAACACACACCTGAACACACCTGAACACACCTGAACACACACCTGAACACACACCTGAACACACACCTGAACACACACCTGAACGCACACCTGAACACACCTGAACACACACCTGAACACACACCTGAACACACACCTGAACACACCTGAACACACCTGAACACACCTGAACACACACCTGAACACACCTGAACACACCTGAACACACACCTGAACACACACCTGAACACACCTGAACACACCTGAACACACACCTGAACACACCTGAACACACCTGAACACACCTGAACACACACCTGAACACACCTGAACACACCTGAACACACACCTGAACACACACCTGAACACACACCTGAACACACACCTGAACACACCTGAACACACCTGAACACACACCTGAACACACCTGAACACACCTGAACACACACCTGAACACACACCTGAACACACCTGAACACACCTGAACACACACCTGAACACACACCTGAACACACCTGAACACACACAGCTCATGTTAGACGTTAGAATGAGATCTGAGACCAAAAACAATAGAAGCAGAATAAAATCCGAGGTCAGAGAATTCCCACAGATTTCCTGTAAAATGATCCTCAGAGAGAGTCTCATTCGTCTGCCAATCACAGACAGAGAGAATCTTCTTCCTGAAGGGGGCGGAGCCAGCAGCAGTTCAAAATAAAACCTGGATTCTGGAGTCATGGAGGAATCAAGCATCTCTGAACCCTCCTGAAGGAAACTGGAGCAAAGTGGAGCTTTAAGTTGATGATGTCATAAATGTTCAGACTGTTTTTGTTCTGTGAGTCTGAAACAATCAAATGTGGGTTCAAGTGTTTTTATATGTTGAAGTTTAACACGCAGCTGAATTTAGGCTCCAAACTCTTTTAAGAACCTTTAAACGTCAAGTTAACGAGGCTGAAACGGATCAGCTGGTTCAGGTTCTGTTGAAGGACTGAACTGTGGTTCTGGTGCTTTGATCTGGATTGAAGACGTTTCATCAGAAACTACCCATCAGGTTTTATTGTGAAACAGGAAGTCAGACGGCATCTATCAGGTTTTATTGTGAAACAGGAAGTCAGACAGCATCTATCAGGTTTTATTGTGAAACAGGAAGTCAGTGCAGGTTTGGCTCATCAGACCTGCTGTGATGCTTCTCCAGGTGTTGTGGTTGTTTTAATAGTTCACCTGTTCGTTTGCTGTTGTGTAACCGATCCAGGTTCCAGAGAGGACGAGTCCAGCTGTGGACGCCCGCTGGGCCTCCGGGTCGGACCCAACGGGACTCTGTTTGTAGCCGACGCCTACCTGGGTCTGTTCGAGGTCAACCCCACCACAGGTGAGTCTTCACACCTTACCGACCATCTTTAGCACTGAGATCTTTCTTTGCCCCCGTCAGCTTCTTTGTTGTTGTTTTGTCTTCCTCAGGTGAGGCGACCCGATTGGTTGCTGGCGGTCAGGTGGTCGGCGGCCGGCAGCTGTCGTTCATTAATGACGTGGCGGTGACGCAGGATGGGAAGAAGCTGTACTTCACCGACTCGAGCAGCAGGTGGCAGCGCAGAGACTACCTGAACCTCATCATGGAGGCCACCGCTGACGGCAGGTACAAAGCCCCGCCCACCTGACCACCTGGTGTTGCACATTAAAAGCCTCCCGGCGGCTCACGTCTTCTTGTTTCAGAGTTCTGGAGTTGGACATGGAGACCAGAGAGCTGACCGTTGTCATGGAGAACCTGCGATTCCCAAACGGCATCCAGCTGCTGCCGGACGAAGAGTCGGTGCTGGTGGCCGAGACCACCATGGCCCGCATCCGCAGGTAGCCCACCTGACTCACCTGATGGTGACAGATAATAACAGGGATTATTATTAAGGATTGTTATTGACTGTGTGTGAGCATCCTCTGTGTTTCATCTAAGATGAAGTTACACAACACTCCGATCTTGGCTCTCTGTTGCCACGGTAACAGGCTTCCTGTGCTGTCGGCCTTGTTTTCCTGAAGTCAGACTGATTTTAGATTTCAGACGAATCCTTCACTGTGAGGTCAGTCAGTTCATCACTGTGAGGACAGTCAGTTCTTCACTGTGAGGTCAGTCAGTTCATCACTGTGAGGTCAGTCAGTTCATCACTGTGAGGTCAGTCAGTTCTTCACTGTGAGGTCAGTCAGTTCTTCACTGTGAGGACAGTCAGTTCATCACTGTGAGGACAGTCAGTTCATCACTGAGGTCAGTCAGTTCTTCACTGTGAGGACAGTCAGTTCATCACTGTGAGGTCAGTCAGTTCTTCACTGTGAGGTCAGTCAGTTCTTCACTGTGAGGTCAGTCAGTTCTTCACTGTGAGGACAGTCAGTTCTTCACTGTGAGGACAGTCAGTTCATCACTGTGAGGTCAGTCAGTTCTTCACTGTGAGGTCAGTCAGTTCTTCACTGTGAGGACAGTCAGTTCATCACTGTGAGGTCAGTCAGTTCTTCACTGTGAGGTCAGTCAGTTCATCACTGTGAGGTCAGTCAGTTCTTCACTGTGAGGACAGTCAGTTCATCACTGTGAGGACAGTCAGTTCATCACTGTGAGGTCAGTCAGTTCATCACTGTGAGGTCAGTCAATTCATCACTGTGAGGTCAGTCAGTTCATCACTGTGAGGTCAGTCAGTTCATCACTGTGAGGTCAGTCAGTTCTTCACTGTGAGGACAGTCAGTTCTTCACTGTGAGGTCAGTCAGTTCATCACTGTGAGGACAGTCAGTTCATCACTGTGAGATCAGTCAGTTCATCACTGTGAGGACAGTCAGTTCATCACTGTGAGGTCAGTCAGTTCATCACTGTGAGGACAGTCAGTTCATCACTGTGAGGTCAGTCAGTTCTTCACTGTGAGGACAGTCAGTTCATCACTGTGAGGTCAGTCAGTTCTTCACTGTGAGGACAGTCAGTTCTTCACTGTGAGGTCAGTCAGTTCATCACTGTGAGGTCAGTCAGTTCTTCACTGTGAGGTCAGTCAGTTCTTCACTGTGAGGACAGTCAGTTCTTCACTGTGAGGACAGTCAGTTCATCACTGTGAGGTCAGTCAGTTCTTCACTGTGAGGACAGTCAGTTCATCACTGTGAGGTCAGTCAGTTCATCACTGTGAGGTCAGTCAGTTCTTCACTGTGAGGACAGTCAGTTCATCACTGTGAGGTCAGTCAGTTCTTCACTGTGAGGTCAGTCAGTTCATCACTGTGAGGTCAGTCAGTTCTTCACTGTGAGGACAGTCAGTTCATCACTGTGAGATCAGTCAGTTCTTCACTGTGAGGTCAGTCAGTTCATCAGTCAGTTCATCACTGTGAGGTCAGTCAGTTCTTCACTGTGAGGACAGTCAGTTCTTCACTGTGAGGACAGTCAGTTCATCACTGTGAGGTCAGTCAGTTCTTCACTGTGAGGACAGTCAGTTCATCACTGTGAGATCAGTCAGTTCTTCACTGTGAGGACAGTCAGTTCATCACTGTGAGGTCAGTCAGTTCTTCACTGTGAGGACAGTCAGTTCATCACTGTGAGGTCAGTCAGTTCATCACTGTGAGGTCAGTCAGTTCATCACTGTGAGGACAGTCAGTTCTTCACTGTGAGGACAGTCAGTTCTTCACTGTGAGGACAGTCAGTTCTTCACTGTGAGGTCGCCCCCTGTTGGACTGTGTGTGTCCTGCAGCCTCAGCAGGGTTCAGTGTGTAAAGCTGCTGTGGTCCTCACAGAGGCAGGAAGACATGTGGAGTCAGTGGGAGGTGTTTCCATCCTGAACTGTTCCTCAGCTCAGTCAAACCTGAACATGAATCTACTACTACATCCTACCCTGTAGTACTACATTTACCCTGTAGTACTACATTTACCCTGTAGTACTACATTTACCCTCGACTACTACATTTACCCTCTAGTACTACATTTACCCTCTAGTACTACATTTACCCTGTAGTACTACATTTACCCTCTACTACTACATTTACCCTCTAGTACTACATTTACCCTCTAATACTACATTTACCCTCTACTACTACATTTACCCTGTAGTACTACATTTACCCTCTACTACTACATTTACCCTGTAGTACTACATTTACCCTCTACTACTACTTTTACCCTGTAGTACTACATTTACCCTGTAGTACTACATTTACCCTGTAGTACTACATTTACCCTCTAATACTACATTTACCCTGTAGTACTACATTTACCCTCTACTACTACATTTACCCTGTAGTACTACATTTACCCTCTACTACTACTTTTACCCTGTAGTACTACATTTACCCTCTAATACTACATTTACCCTGTAGTACTACATTTACCCTCTAATACTACATTTACCCTGTAGTACTACATTTACCCTCTAGTACTACATTTACCCTCTAGTACTAGATTTACCCTCTAGTACTACATTTACCCTGTAGTACTACATTTACCCTCTAGTACTACATTTACCCTCTAATACTACATTTACCCTGTAGTACTACATTTACCCTGTAGTACTACATTTACCCTGTAGTACTACATTAACCCTCTACTACTACATTTACCCTCTAATACTACATTTACCCTCTAGTACTACATTTACCCTCTAGTACTACATTTACCCTGTAGTACTACATTTACCCTCTAGTACTAGATTTACCCTCTAGTACTACATTTACCCTGTAGTACTACATTTACCCTCTAGTACTACATTTACCCTCTAATACTACATTTACCCTGTAGTACTACATTTACCCTGTAGTACTACATTTACCCTCTAGTACTACATTTACCCTGTAGTACTACATTTACCCTGTAGTACTACATTAACCCTCTACTACTACATTTACCCTCTAATACTACATTTACCCTGTAGTACTACATTTACCCTGTAGTACTACATTTACCCTCTAGTACTACATTTACCCTCTAATACTACATTTACCCTCTAGTACTACATTAACCCTCTACTACTACATTTACCCTCTAGTACTACATTTACCCTGTAGTACTACATTTACCCTGTAGTACTACATTTACCCTCTAATACTACATTTACCCTGTAGTACTACATTTACCCTGTAGTACTACATTTATCCTCTAGTACTACATTTACCCTCTAATACTACATTTACCCTCTAGTACTACATTTACCCTCTAATACTACATTTACCCTCTAGTACTACATTTACCCTCTAGTACTACATTTACCCTCTAGTACTACATTTACCCTCTAGTACTACATTTACCCTCTAGTACTACATTTACCTTCTAATACTACATCTACCCTCTAGTACTACATTTACCCTCTAGTACTACATTTACCTTCTAATACTACATTTACCCTCTAGTACTACATTTACCCTCTAGTACTACATTTACCCTGTAGTACTACATTAACCCTGTAGTACTACATTTACCCTGTAGTACTACATTTACCCTCTAGTACTACATTTACCCTGTAGTACTACATTAACCCTGTAGTACTACATTTACCCTCTAGTACTACATTTACCCTGTAGTACTACATTAACCCTGTAGTACTACATTTACCCTCTAGTACTACATTTACCTTTAGTACTACATTAACCCTGTAGTACTACATTTACCCTCTAATACTACATTTACCCTGTAGTACTACATTAACCCTGTAGTACTACATTTACCCTCTAGTACTACATTTACCTTTAGTACTACATTTACCCTCTAGTACTACATTTACCCTGTAGTACTACATTTACCCTCTAATACTACATTTACCCTCTACTACTACATTTACCCTGTAGTACTACATTTACCCTCTAGTACTACATTTACCCTGTAGTACTACATTTACCCTCTAATACTACATTTACCCTGTAGTACTACATTTACCCTCTACTACTACATTTACCCTCTAGTACTACATTTACCCTGTAGTACTACATTTACCCTGTAGTACTACATTTACCCTCTACTACTACATTTACCCTGTAGTACTACATTTACCCTCTACTACTACTTTTACCCTGTAGTACTACATTTACCCTCTAATACTACATTTACCCTGTAGTACTACATTTACCCTCTAATACTACATTTACCCTGTAGTACTACATTTACCCTCTAGTACTACATTTACCCTCTAGTACTACATTTACCCTCTAGTACTACATTTACCCTGTAGTACTACATTTACCCTCTAGTACTACATTTACCCTCTAATACTACATTTACCCTGTAGTACTACATTTACCCTGTAGTACTACATTTACCCTGTAGTACTACATTTACCCTCTAGTACTACATTTACCCTGTAGTACTACATTTACCCTGTAGTACTACATTAACCCTCTACTACTACATTTACCCTGTAGTACTACATTTACCCTCTAATACTACATTTACCCTGTAGTACTACATTTACCCTCTAATACTACATTTACCCTGTAGTACTACATTTACCCTGTAGTACTACATTAACCCTCTACTACTACATTTACCCTGTAGTACTACATTTACCCTCTACTACTACATTTACCCTGTAGTACTACATTTACCCTCTAATACTACATTTACCCTGTAGTACTACATTTACCCTGTAGTACTACATTTACCTTTAGTACTACATTTACCCTGTAGTACTACATTTACCCTCTAGTACTACATTTACCCTGTAGTACTACATTTACCCTGTAGTACTACATTTACCTTTAGTACTACATTTACCCTGTAGTACTACATTTACCCTCTAGTACTACATTTACCCTGTAGTACTACATTTACCCTGTAGTACTACATTTACCTTTAGTACTACATTTACCCTCTAGTACTACATTTACCCTGTAGTACTACATTTACCTTTAGTACTACATTTACCCTGTAGTACTACATTTACCTTTAGTACTACATTTACCCTCTAGTACTACATTTACCCTGTAGTACTACATTTACCCTGTAGTACTACATTTACCCTCTAATACTACATTTACCCTGTAGTACTACATTTACCCTCTAATACTACATTTACCCTGTAGTACTACATTTACCCTGTAGTACTACATTTACCCTCTAGTACTACATTTACCCTCTACTACTACATTTACCCTGTAGTACTACATTTACCCTCTAATACTACATTTACCCTGTAGTACTACATTTACCCTGTAGTACTACATTTACCTTTAGTACTACATTTACCCTGTAGTACTACATTTACCCTCTAGTACTACATTTACCCTGTAGTACTACATTTACCCTGTAGTACTACATTTACCTTTAGTACTACATTTACCCTGTAGTACTACATTTACCCTCTAGTACTACATTTACCCTGTAGTACTACATTTACCCTGTAGTACTACATTTACCTTTAGTACTACATTTACCCTCTAGTACTACATTTACCCTGTAGTACTACATTTACCTTTAGTACTACATTTACCCTGTAGTACTACATTTACCTTTAGTACTACATTTACCCTCTAGTACTACATTTACCCTCTAGTACTACATTTACCCTGTAGTACTACATTTACCCTCTACTACTACATTTACCCTCTAGTACTACATTTACCCTCTAGTACTACATTTACCCTCTAATACTACATTTACCCTCTACTACTACATTTACCCTCTAGTACTACATTTACCCTGTAGTACTACATTTACCCTCTAATACTACATTTACCCTCTACTACTACATTTACCTTTAGTACTACATTTACCCTGTAGTACTACATTTACCCTCTAACACTACATTTACCCTCTAATACTACATTTACCCTCTAATACTACATTTACCCTCTAGTACTACATTTACTGGTGGTGTTTCACTTCAAGGTTTAGGACATATTAGATCCTGATTGGCCTCTGAACCTCTGATCAGACCGTTTTAATCGAGTATCTTCAGTCAGAGTTGGTCCTCAGACGTCTGAGCTCCTCTGGAGGTGTTGAAGCTGCTCTCAGGTCTCAGACTCTGCTGTGTCTTTGTGTCCCAGAGTCCACGTCGCTGGTCTGAATAAAGGCGGGATGGACACCTTCATAGACAACCTGCCTGGTTTCCCTGACAACATCCGTCCCAGCTCCAGCGGAGGCTACTGGGTGGCCATGTCTGCCGTGAGGCCGAACCCCGGCTTCTCCATGCTGGACTTTCTGTCCCAGAGACCCTGGATCAAGAAACTCATATTCAAGGTGAGAAGAACGAACAGAGAGACAGACCCTAAACTAGAGACAGCAGAGCCTCCACAGAGACGACGGACGGCTGTCGGTAAGTCGACGTAAAGACGACTCCCAGTGTCCAGGTGGAGGCGATAGCAGACGAAGGGAACCTGGTCCGGTCTGCAGACTCTGACCACGGATGTCCTGGAAGCTTTCAGGAACTTTGCAGAGTGTGTCCGTCAGTCTGTCTTCACTCAGGTTCTTCCTTTGTTCCTCTGCAGCTCTTCAGTCAGGAGGTCCTGATGAAGTTTGTTCCTCGGTACAGTTTGGTGGCGGAGCTCCATGATGGAGGCATCTGCACCCGGAGCTTCCATGACCCCAACGGCCTGGTGGCGGCGTACGTCAGCGAGGTCCACGAGCATGAAGGGAATCTGTACCTGGGATCCTTCCGCTCGCCGTACGTCGCCAAGCTCGACCTGCGCAACGTGTAGAACGAGAAACGACACCAAGGAGGAGGTTTGTGGCTTCTTCACCAGGAGGTGGAGGAACGACCTTCAGGTTGGTCTGGAGGTCGACTTGATGGACAACATCAAGTTCTTGGTGTCCAGAAGGAGTCCTGTGTGGATGAATGACTTTGGTCCATCTAGCGCCCCCTGCAGGTCCTTCTGGTGTCAGACGGAGCGGCTGAACATCGGACTGAAACGTGGAACCAACTCTGAAAATCAGAAATGTTCGGCTCTCGAAGGTCACATCAAATAGCTGCTCACGTTTCTAATCCGTAGACGTTTTCTCTCAGCCGCCCAGCGTCCGCCCGACTTTAATTCAAAGTTTGTATTTAGACTTTTAGCGTTTTGTACCCTCCAGTGGAAAATGTTCAGAAGCACGTCTAGTTGTGTTGAAACTGAGCAGCTTGTCTCAGGTTTCCTTCAACGCTCACAAAGACTTGCACTGTGTAGCTAAACATCGCTCGCTAGTTAGCTCAAAGCTAATTAACTCGCTGACCTGTTACTGTTAGCGGGTTAGCTTGTGAGCTTGGTGAGTGTAGTTCGTATTAGTGGGCTTGCTAGCTAGCTAGCCTGAATTTTTGTTCTTGTTGACTCACAGCTCCCGTTAGCTGACGTTGACATGCTAGCTTGTCTGTCACAGGTCTGTGGTTACCGGTGTTTAATTTAGCTGCTTTACATTCCTGTTTTATTTCTAACTACTGAACATGTCTGAAAACGTTGTGCTGATCATTTTTATTTTTGTAAAGACTGAAACTCGTCCATTAAAATTCAGGTAGTTTGTTTAGCTTGAAGTCAGAAAGGTCAGTTTCAGTGTGTTCAGTCAGAAAGTGGTTCTTGAACGTTAGCATGTTAGCATGTTAGCAGGTTAGCAGGTTAGCTAGCAGCACATGAAGCTCTGCTGCTTGTGGTGATGTAATGTCTGGAGGAACAGTTTGCTCTTTTCTAACTTGGACATGTTTCATTTAAAACGTTCTTTTGTTTCTGTTTATCTGCTCCCCCTGAACAACAGGGTGACATGAACTCTGCTGCTGTGCATGTGTGCAGTCATCTGCTGGTATTTAAAGTTACCTGTACAGGTGTCCAGCCAGGAACGCTGCTAACGTCTCCACTAATGTGACTCAACAACAAGGTGAATGATTTATCCTACAGTACCAGAAACAGCAGCAGCATCAAAGATGACCCAGAGTCGGAAGTTTGTCTGACTGAAAATGTGCTGCACCTGTCTCACCTGTCTCACCTGTCTCACCTGTCTGCCCTCTGATTGGACAACGACCTGATCTGCTTTTTTACGTGAGAAGTTCCAGGAACAGCTGGAGAGACGTTCGGTAATCGTTGCAGTGAAACCAGAATCTGAGCTGTGTTTCTTGAACCTGCTGAAGTTGAACTGAACTCACAGTTTAAAGGTTGGAGGTCTTTAACCTCCACAGGAGTCTCTGTCATGGTGCCCGATGAAGCTAAACTCCCACAATCCTCTCTGCAACACTGGAAACCACCTCAGATCCACAACAGCTGAACTCATCACAAAACTACTCATTCATTTTTCTGTCTCCCTGCTGTCAAAACATCCTCCGACACTGTTGCTTAGCAGCACCAAAGATGACTCTGATTGGCTTAAAGTCACATGTTCTAGTTTTGAAGCTGAGGATCAGTCAGACTGTTCCACACAGCGACATGTCTCTGGTTTAAACTTGGACCTGAAGGTCTCGTCTTTCAGCTTGTTAAAGCTCAGAAAGTAAAACTGGTCAGCGGCTCAGTCTGGACCAGAGGCCTCGTCTTCAAGGTTTGAACGTCGGTGATAAGATTAAATCTCCTTTACGTGAACTCGCTCATCTCTTTAGCTCCTCCTTTAAACAGTGTTCTCCATGAGTGGGTCTAAAAGTCAGAGGGAAGTCCAGCAGACTGAAACCTTCAGAGTGTCTGAGGAGCTGGACGGAAAACACCTGCCTGGGGTCTGCAGAAGGTAACGAGGAGCTCATGACGGGAGCGTGGAGGTCAATTAAAGTCTGGTTTAGGTCTAGTCTAGTTTAGTTTAAGTCTGGTTTAGGTCTAGTCTAGTTTAGTTTAAGTCTAGTTTAGGTCTAGTCTAGTTTAGTTTAATTTTAGTTTATTTTTGCACTAACTGAACATCTGTTCCAAGTATTTCAACTTCCGTCCGTTTGTTTGGAAACTGTCTTCTGTCAGTTCTCAGCTCTGTGAATAAAGTCTGTTTGAATGAAGCTCAGCGTTCGATTCTCTTCTCCTACAGACGCTCTGAGTCTCAGTCTGACTTCACACAGTCAGTTCATCGGGTTCTGGTTCCACGGATCTCTGTCTCGTGGTTCCAGTTGGACCAGTTCAACCAGAACTCTTTAAATCTTCCCTGCAGATTCTGATTTCCTGTCTTCAGTAAACTCCTCCGACCACAGAGCTGCGTTCACTGTGGAGAAACCATCTGAGCTCTGGCCTCCGTCCTGGTGGATGTCATGAGGTCCGATGCCTCCTGATTTCAGGAAACAGAATCCACTTTGATCATCGACTCATAGCTTCAGTCACATTTCAGGTGAACAGTAAAGGGGTCAGATGTTTACAGAGGTCAGGTTTTATGACTGTAATCTGAATATTCTGGATTTTATTTGAACAAAAAGAGAAAATCAGCTCCGTGAAGCAGAAGAGAGACAAACCGTCTGTAGTCCACCGGATCAGACTTCTAGGTGTGATATTATAGAGCTTTAACAGGACATAAACAGACATCATTTTATGGTTCAAACCTTCAGAACAGGAACATTTATATAATATATAACATTATATTATAGAGACCATGATGTTAAAATGAGTCGGGTAACTTACATGAATGTATAATATTAATAGATAATATGATATACCAATATTTAATGTGAATGTATAATAAATATTAATATTATAAATGATATTAGTTAATTATTATGAACTTGTCGGGCCCTGAGCTGATTGGTCAGTTTCAACAGGTCCAGGAAGTGACATCACACGTGGACAGGTGCAGGAAGAGCCGCTGATGAGGTCACAGAGTCACTGCTGACAGGAAGCAGAAAGATGAAGACGCTGCTGCTGGTCGTTGTGATCTCCACCGTCGGTAACGACAACAGACTGTGTGTGTGTGTGTGTGTGTGTGTGTGTGTGTGTGTGTGTGTGTGTTAAAGTCCTGCTTGTGTTTAAATTCTGCTTCTCTTCAGTTTCATCAGTTTCAGGCTGAACACACACTGCTGCAGGACGAGTCTCTGTGTGTTTGTTTGTGTGTCTGTGTGTTTGTTTGTTTGTTTGTTTGTGTGTCTGGTGGTTTTCCGTCACTTCATCTTCTTTTTCAGAGTCTGACCCTTTTTAGGAAACAAACCATCAGTTCGGTAAAACCTGCCGTCGAGCTGCAGCGTTCAGAAGAGATGAAGGTGAACTTAGAGTCCCTGAACGCAGCATCATTCAGGCCGATGAAGCAACAGGAAGCTGCAGAGCTGAGACCACAAGACGCAACACAAAGTGACAAAGTGTTGGTTAGAGACTGTCGGAGCCTCTGAACGCTCCTCCTTCGTATCCGTCAGAGTCAGACCAGAGTTCATTCGGTGTTTTGGTGATTTTAGATTTCACTCAGGTCAAACAGTTTTTCTGTCTTGTTTGCAGAAAAGTTCCATCTTTGTTTTAAACTTTATTGACACCAACAGTTGCTGCCTGACAACCTGTTTAAACTTTATTGAAACAGCATTGCTGACAGACCTCTCACTTTGTTCTTCTCCTGCAGGTGAGACTTTGGCGGTGGTCGGCCATCTTGGACGCTCCATGCCCGGATCTCCTCACAACATCAGCAGCAGCGACCGGAGCCTCCAGCAGGTCGCCTTCGCCGCCGCCCGCTCCTTCAACGACCAATCAAACGACGCCTTCCTCTTCAAACCGTCAGCCATCGTCAGGGCCCAGCGGCAGGTAAACTCACCTGACCAAACCTTAAATCATGGAGGAAATGACTGGACTTCTGCTTGGTGACAGTTAAAGGTTTTCATTCTCTGAACAGGTTCAAATATCTGATGTGGATTAAACGATCGGCTCGTTATCGAATGATTTAATCAGTATTGATTATATTTAATGCTTCTGTGACACAGTCAAAGTCAGAATCTGTCTGCAGTCAAACGGCACCAGACTGTTCTGGTGAAGAGCTGCATCAATGAAGAACCAGATCAAACGAATCCCTGGTCACACTGGTCACACTGGTCACACTGGTCACACTGGTCAGACTGGTCACACTGGTCAGACTGGTCACACTGGTCAGACTGGTCACACTGGTCACACTGGTCAGACTGGTCACACTGGTCAGACTGGTCACACTGGTCACACTGGTCAGACTGGTCACACTGGTCAGACTGGTCACACTGGTCACACTGGTCACACTGGTCACACTGGTCAGACTGGTCACACTGGTCACTGGTCACACTGGTCACACTGGTCACACTGGTCACACTGGTCAGACTGGTCACACTGGTCACACTGGTCACACTGGTCACACTGGTCACACTGGTCAGACTGGTCAGACTGGTCACACTGGTCACACTGGTCACACTGGTCAGACTGGTCACACTGGTCACACTGGTCAGACTGGTCACACTGGTCACACTGGTCACACTGGTCACACTGGTCAGACTGGGCTGTTCCTAACAAACTGGTCACTGACTGAATCTGTGTTTCAGATCGTTAAAGGGTTTCGGTACTTCGTTGATTTGGACATTTCAAGAACCGTCTGTCTCAAACGAGACAACAAGAAGCTGCAGAGCTGCGACTTCCAACCTGCAGGGCCTCTTCACCAGGTGAGTAATCTGATTACTGTCAGGCCTGACAGGTGAGTAATCTGATTACAGAAACACCAGAATGATCCTGCCGAGGTGCAGCAGGTCCTCTACAGCTGTGTTTGTGTCCCACAGACGTTCAGGTGTCATGTGGACGTTTGGTCGATTCCCTGGAAGAACCAGACGGAGACGCTGGTGCTGCTGTGTAAAGCCTGAAGCATCCGGCAACATCCAGCAACATCCAGCAACCAGCAACATCCAACATCTGGCAACCAGCAACATCCAGCAACATCCAACATCCAACAACCAGCAACTTCCAGCAACTTCCAGCAACATCCAGCATCCGTCAGCGTCAGGACGTCTGCGACCCACAGAGCCGCTGGTCGTTGTGTCTGGATTCTGTTTCATCTCCGGTCCACGTTTAAACCAGAACCCCGGCCGTCCTCCAGACCTGTCTGAAGAGATCCATGTTGAGATTCTGTCCTGAAAATATTAAAAACTGTTGACAACATGAAAAAAATGTCCTGAGACTTTTCCTGAAAATGTTTTGAAAGCCAGAAAATATAGAAACCATTAAAACCATGAAAATGTTTTTCCCCAGCTGTGAGGTCCGCTCTGCTGCTGCATGAACACACGAGCAACAATAATAAATGTCGTCTAACAGCCATCAGAGACATTTTACTGCAGTGAGTACTTCTACTACCACAGTACACTGTCCTGATTCTACTGACATACACTATTTTACCAAAAGTATTTGCTCACCCATCCAGATGATCAGAGTCAGGTGTCCTAATCACTTGGCCTGGCCACAGGTGGATAAAATCAAGCACCAGGCATGCAGACTGTTTGGACAAACATTTGTAAAAGAATGTGTCGCTCTCAGGAGCTCAGTGGATTCCAGCGTGGAACTGTCATAGGATGAAACCTGTGCAACAAATCCAGTGGGGAAACTTCCTCCTCCTAAATATTCCACAGTCAACTGTCAGCTTTATTATAAGAAAATGGAAGAGTTTGGGAACAACAGCAACTCGGCCACCAAGTGTTAACTGCTAGTAGACTGCAGCTATAAGCTAGTAGGCTGTGGCTATAAGCTAGCAGTTTGTGGCTATAAGCTAGCAGGTTGTGGCTATAAGCTAGCAGGTTGTGGCTATAAGCTAGCAGGTTGTGGCTATAAGCTAGCAGGTTGTGGCTATAAGCTAGCAGGTTGTGGCTATAAGCTAGTAGGTTGTGGCTATAAGCTAGTAGGTTGTGGCTATAAGCTAGCAGGTTGTGGCTATAAGCTAGTAGGTTGTGGCTATAAGCTAGCAGGTTGTGGCTATAAGCTAGTAGGTTGTGGCTATAAGCTAGCAGGTTGTGGCTATAAGCTAGTAGGTTGTGGCTATAAGCTAGCAGGTTGTGGCTATAAGCTAGCAGGTTGTGGCTATAAGCTAGCAGGTTGTGGCTATAAGCTAGTAGGTTGTGGCTATAAGCTAGCAGGTTGTGGCTATAAGCTAGTAGGTTGTGGCTATAAGCTAGCAGGTTGTGGCTATAAGCTAGCAGGTTGTGGCTATAAGCTAGCAGGTTGTGGCTATAAGCTAGCAGGTTGTGGCTATAAGCTATTAGGTTGTGGCTATAAGCTAGCAGGTTGTGGCTATAAGCTAGTCGGCTGTGGCTCAGAAGGTGGAGCAGGTTGTCTGGTCAAGGTTGGCGCTCTGATACCTGCCCCTGGAAGTGTTAGTTGCAGCTCTAATTTTATGCTATTAACTGACACCAAAAATCCTCAGTAAAAACAAGGAACCATCCCATAAACAAAGAGGTTCTTCAGTGGGTGATGGTACTTTTAAAGAACCTTTATTTTTCTGTGTTTCTTGATGAAGAAGAAAAGAGACGATCTGTAGACGGGATCTAAAGACACCGATGTAACGATGATGCTGAAACTGACTGGAAGCAAAGAGCTGTGATTGGTCAGAAGATCTGAGGATGAGAGCTGGAGTCGGTACCCAGATGGAGGCTGGAGGATGCTCAGGAGAGTCCAGGTTTCATCTGAGGGGCTTTAGGACCATGAGGAGGAACTCAATGATCACACACTCTGTATTCAACACACACACACTCACACACACACACACACACCACACACACACCTCCTCCAAACTTGCAGCAGTGATGCTCTCTCTCTCTCTCTCTCTCTCTCTCTCTCCTCCTCCTCCTCCTGTTCTTCTTCTTCTCCTCCTCCTCCCTGCAGGAGAACCAGAGAACCGTCCTCCGAGCAGACGGACACCTGCCTGCCCGCCTTCCTCTCTCCTCTGTCGGCTGTTTCTGCCTCGGAGCTCCGGGTTCTAACAGCGACCCCTCCTCGGCTCTGTGCGCGGCTCGGAGCGCGCTGAGGGCGGCTGGAGGACGGAGGAGGAGCCGCTGATGCTGGTGGATGTTTGGATGGAGGCTCCGGAGGCTCACCTTGGGAGGTGAGTGTGCGCGTGCGTGTGTGTGTGCGTGTGTGTGTGAGATCACCGGGATGACGTCAGAGCCGGTGACTGTCGGTATGCAGGTTCACGAAGAGATTTTTAGCTCATGTATGATTTTATATGTGAGCTGTAAACATGCGTGCATGTGCGCGCGCGCGTTTGTGCACGTGTTTGGGGGGATTTCCGGCGGCTTTGAAGCTCAGCTTTATTATTAATGTCTGGATTATTAGATGTGGCTGCAGGTCGTTTTAACACAGACAGCAGGAATAATAACCACATATCATCACTTATGAATCACACCTGCTCCAGACTCAGAGGACATGATGATGTCAAATAATCACACCTGTAATACTGCTGTGAACAGACACACCTACAAATATGAATCAAACATCCAAACATTCAAACTGTCATGCAGCTAACGCCGCTGTAAACAGAGATGCTACAGAAGAATCAGCTGGAAAACAGCAGAACACACAATATGTTCTGTTGTGGCTTCCTTCTGTTCAGACTGATCATATGGGAATTATTATATTACAGAAATTATACCATGAATTAATGCTCCATTAAGTCCAATAACGTCATGTTAAAGTCTCACAAACTAGATAATGTGTAGAAAAATGGAGAACTAAACCGAATAAATCCATTTATGACGTCACAAAATACGGCTACAACCAAATGACAGGAAGCAAACAGGTTCCTGCTGATTATATCACATCCAGTGATGTGTGACGTACAGAAAACTGCTGCCAGCAAAGTCCTCTTAAAGGAAAATACACATTTAAAATATTGTTGTAACTTAACTTTTTATTTATTTATTTTATTTTTATTGTGATGCTTTTATTCCATTTTATTTTATTAAGATGTTTACTAATTTATTTATTGACGCTGTATTTCACTGTAGTCACACATTGAGGAACAAGATCTCATTCTCTCGTGTGTAAACAAAAATACAAAAAGTCCTTGAGCTCGACCTTAAAGGTGAAAAAATTCAATTCAGCACCAACAGAACAGAATTATAGGTGAATAAACAGTTAAATCACTCCAACAAGATCACACAAAACATCTGCAACAGACACACAGTTATTCCCACAGTGTGGAAACGTCCTCACAGTGTAGAAACGTCCCCAAAGTGTGGAAACGTCCTCACAGTGTAGAAACGTCCTCACAGTGTAGAAACGTCCTGACAGTGTAGAAACGTCCCCACAGTGTGGAAACGTCACCACAGTGTGGAAACGTCACCACAGTGTAGAAACGTCCCCACAGTGTAGAAACGTCCCCACAGTGTAGAAACGTCCCCACAGTGTAGAAACGTCCCCACAGTGTAGAAACGTCCCCACAGTGTAGAAACGTCCCCACAGTGTGGAAACGTCCCCACAGTGTAGAAACGTCCTCACAGTGTAGAAACGTCCCCACAGTGTAGAAACGTCCTCACAGTGTAGAAACGTCCCCACAGTGTAGAAACGTCCCCACAGTGTAGAAACGTCCTCTCAGTGTAGAAACGTCCCCACAGTGTGGAAACGTCACCACAGTGTGGAAACGTCCTCACAGTGTGGAAACGTCCCCACAGTGTAGAAACGTCCTGACAGTGTAGAAACGTCCCCACAGTGTGGAAACGTCACCACAGTGTGGAAACGTCACCACAGTGTAGAAACGTCCCCACAGTGTAGAAACGTCCCCACAGTGTGGAAACGTCCCCACAGTGTAGAAACGTCCTCACAGTGTAGAAACGTCCCCACAGTGTGGAAACGTCCCCACAGTGTGGAAACGTCCCCACAGTGTGGAAACGTCAC
Organism: Dascyllus trimaculatus; assembly: GCA_024666655.1. Lineage (NCBI taxonomy): Eukaryota > Metazoa > Chordata > Actinopteri > Pomacentridae > Dascyllus > Dascyllus trimaculatus. Next base: position 1,412,466 of record CM045464.1, on the reverse strand, counting down.
CACAGTGTAGAAACGTCCTCACAGTGTAGAAACGTCCCCACAGTGTAGAAACGTCCCCACAGTGTGGAAACGTCCCCACAGTGTAGAAACGTCCTCACAGTGTAGAAACGTCCTCACAGTGTGGAAACGTCCTCACAGTGTGGAAACGTCCCCACAGTGTAGAAACGTCCCCACAGTGTGGAAACGTCACCACAGTGTAGAAACGTCCTCACAGTGTAGAAACGTCCCCACAGTGTAGAAACGTCCCCACAGTGTAGAAACGTCCTCACAGTGTAGAAACGTCCCCACAGTGTAGAAACGTCCCCACAGTGTAGAAACGTCCTCACAGTGTGGAAACGTCCCCACAGTGTAGAAACGTCCCGACAGTGTAGAAACGTCCTCACAGTGTAGAAACGTCCTGACAGTGTAGAGACGTGGTGACAGTGTGGAAACGTCCTTACAGTGTAGAAACGTCCTCACAGTGTAGAAACGTCTTGACAGTGTGGAAACGTCCCGACAGTGTAGAAACGTCCCGACAGTGTAGAAACGTCCCCACAGTGTAGAAACGTCCCGACAGTGTGGAAACGTCCTGACAGTGTAGAAACGTCCTCACAGTGTAGAAACGTCCTGACAGTGAAGAAACGTCCTGACAGTGTAGAAACGTCCTGACAGTGTAGAAACGTCCTGACAGTGTAGAAATGTCGTGACAGTTTAGAAACGTCCCGACAGTGTAGAAACGTCCCGACAGTGTAGAAACGTCCTCACAGTGTAGAAACGTCCTGACAGTGTAGAAACGTCCTGACAGTGAAGAAACGTCCTGACAGTGTAGAAACGTCCTGACAGTGTAGAAACGTCGTGACAGTTTAGAAACGTCCTGACAGTGTAGAAACGTCCTCACAGTGTAGAAACGTCCTGACAGTGTAGAAACGTTCCTGCAGTGTAGAAACCTCCCCTCAGTGTAGAAACGTCCCCACAGTGTAGAAACGTCCCCGCTGTGTAGAAACGTCCTCACAGTGTAGAAACGTCCTGACAGTGTAGAAACGTCCCCACAGTGTAGAAACGTCCCCACAGTGTAGAAACGTCCCCACAGTGTAGAAACGTCCCCACAGTGTAGAAACGTCCTCACAGTGTGGAAACGTCCCCACAGTGTGGAAACGTCCCCACAGTGTGGAAACGTCCCCACAGTGTGGAAACGTCACCACAGTGTAGAAACGTCCTCACAGTGTAGAAACGTCCCCACAGTGTAGAAACGTCCTCACAGTGTAGAAACGTCCTCACAGTGTAGAAACGTCCCCACAGTGTAGAAACGTCCTCACAGTGTAGAAACGTCCTCACAGTGTGGAAACGTCCCCACAGTGTGGAAACGTCCCCACAGTGTGCAAACGTCACCACAGTGTAGAAACGTCCTCACAGTGTAGAAACGTCCCCACAGTGTAGAAACGTCCTCACAGTGTAGAAACGTCCTCACAGTGTGGAAACGTCCCCACAGTGTGGAAACGTCCCCACAGTGTGCAAACGTCACCACAGTGTAGAAACGTCCTCACAGTGTAGAAACGTCCCCACAGTGTAGAAACGTCCTCACAGTGTGGAAACGTCCCCACAGTGTGGAAACGTCACCACAGTGTAGAAACGTCCTCACAGTGTGGAAACGTCCCCACAGTGTGGAAACGTCCTCACAGTGTAGAAACGTCCCCACAGTGTGGAAACGTCACCACAGTGTAGAAACGTCCTCACAGTGTAGAAACGTCCCCACAGTGTAGAAACGTTCTCACAGTGTAGAAACGTCCCCACAGTGTGGAAACGTCCCCACAGTGTGGAAACGTCACCACAGTGTAGAAACGTCCTCACAGTGTAGAAACGTCCTGACAGTGTGGAAATGTCCCCACAGTGTGGAAACGTCACCACAGTGTAGAAACGTCCTCACAGTGTAGAAACATCCAGCTCTGAGCTGCCGCTAACTGACTGTGTTCCATGTTGTTTTCACTCGATCCTCTCGTACAGGAGAGTTCAGTCTGCGATGCCTGACTGTTGATGACCCCTGATGACCCCTGATGACCCCTGACCTCTCTGACAGACACCCCTGAGGAGGAGCTGTGAGGATGGAGAGTGGAGAGGAGGCTGAGTCCTCATCTCGAATGGGAGGAGCTTCACCGCGAGGACGAAATGGCCTCATCAACACCCACCGGTTGGGGGCGGAGCCTCGTGAGGCCCTGCTGTCAGTGTACTCGGCGCCTCAGTACCAGGGTCGTGTGGTGGTTAGCGCCCCCTCTCAGCAGGAGCGTAGCGGTGCTCCTCCTCAGCTCCTTAATCCCAGTGCTCTCCTCCCCCAGCAGGTGGTGTCAGACCCCCGCCTCTGTCCAGGCACTGGCCTCCTCCTGTGCCCAGAGGGAGTGCTGAGGGCCTGGGGGGAGGCCGGGGGAGGCGACTGCTGTGAGACCACCTTCATCGAGGGACTCAGTCCAGATGCCTCCTCTGCTCCTGCTGCCTCCACGAAGGAGGTGCTGCTTTTCGCTGACGGGAAGTTTCTGGAGTTTTCTGGAGACGACGCAAAGATTCACACGCTGTCATATGAAATCGATGACGATGACGACTTCCAGGAACTCGAGGTGAGAAAAGAGATGCACCGCCTAACGCTTCTGTCTTCATGGTTCTGTGACTACAGAGTAGAATAGAACTCGTTCATCCTGACGGAAATAGAATAGAATAGAATAGAATAGAATGCACATTTATCTTAAATGGTCAACTTTCATACAGTAACGCCCCCTGCTGGTGGGTTGCAGGTCTGCTGATGCCCACCAGGTGCTGCTGTGAGCACCACCTTTATTCTTATTCTTCATTAGAGGTTTACTAAACCTAGAGCTAACTGACCTAGCTGAACCAGGAAGCTAGCTTGAGCTAGGTGTGTGTGTGTGTGAGTGCAGCAACATATTGTGCCATGAGTTTCCACGTAGCATAGCTTAAAGCTAACTGAACCTAGAACCTCTAACTATACCTAAAATCCAGCTCAACTTAAAAGCTAACTGAACATAGAAACTAACTGTTTCTAACTGAACAAGGAGCTAACTAAACCGAGAAGCTAACTGAAACTACAAACTAAATGAAGCTAAAAGCTAATGGAGCCTAGCTAACCTAACTGAACCTGAAAACTTACTGAACCCAAAAGATACCTTAACCTCAAAGCTAGCTGGACATACAAGCTCACTGAACCTCAAAGCTAACTGCATATAACTGGAGCTAGCTAATTCTACAAGCTAGCTGAACTTTGAAACTAACTGAATCTAGAAGCTAACTGGAGCTGAATAAACCTAAAAGCTAACTTTAAGCTAACTAAGCTAAAAGCTAGCTGACATTAGAAGCTAAGTGAAACAGCTAGCTTACTGTCTGAGCTCAGCTAAGCTATCTGCGTAAGGAAATCAACAATTATATTTTTGACCTGATGAACTTTCCTATGTGGTGGAGCGTCTTCAGTGTTTAGCTTAGTTTAGCGCCATAACAGCAGCTGTTAGCTTAGCTCCATCACAAGTGGAACAATAATCCACCTTCCACTGACTTCATGTTGCATCTTGGTGGTTAAAAAACTTGCCACCAGGTTTTACTGCTGCTTAGTTTACTGGAGTTACAGCTTCACCCCAAACACCACAAATTACATTTGGTTAGCTTAGCTTAGCATAAAGACTGGAAGCAGGGGGAAACAGAGGAAGCTTGGATGTGAGTTCTTCCTGCAGAATGAGATTAGCGCTGCAGCTCTAACAGCCAATCGCTTTAGAGACGATTAGCTGTGATTCTCTCAGTGAATTCCAGCTTTAATCCACTGTGAAGCTCTAAAACCACAGCAGGAGGATTAGTGAGGGGAGCAGCGACGACACACACTTCACCACAGCTCAGGTGAAACACTGTGATGGTCCCGCTGATGTTCAGTAGAGGAAGAGCATTAAAATGTTCCTGGTGTTCAAAAAGGAAACGTGCACGTTTCCACGCTCAGGAAGCAGCTGTGAATTCTTTTATGTAAAACAGTTCAGCAGACAGAGCAGCCACTCCAACCAATCACAGTGCTGCTGGGCGGAGCTTAGCCCAGGATGCAGCAGCTGTGTCCCGGTAAACATGACGGCTGGTTCAGGGGAGCGTTTAGGGAGACGTCGTGAATGTGTGATTCTCTGACTGACAGATCTGAGTCAGACTGTTAGCTGATCAGGTAGCTGATATCTGGGTACTGATTGGTTCCTGGTGTTTTATCAGAGCGATTACTCCAGCGAATCAGAGAGCGAGGACGCCTTCCTGCTGATGCCTCCCAGAGATCACCTCGGCCTCAGCGTCTTCTCCATGCTCTGCTGCTTCTGGCCGCTCGGCATCGCTGCCTTTTACCTGTCGCATGAGGTGAGGCCAGACTGATCAGGATCAATAAATCAGAAGATGTGTCAGCAGCCTGCTGGAGCCTGACTCAGCAGCTTTACTGCAGGTTTGGTCTGAGCTAGGAGACAAACGAAGGCAGCGCTCAGGCATCACATACCTGCTCCTCATGTCTGAATGTTCCTGTTTGTGTTTTCCACCAGTAGAAACGTTTGATTTGTAGAAGAGCCTGAAGACTCCGAGTATCTCAGTACAGCTCTTATAGTACAGTAGAAGTACTTGGCAGTACTATCTGAAAGTACACAACTGAGATACTTCATGTGAATTTCTCCATCTTCTGCTGTTTCATCAGAGAAACTCTGTTTATTTTTTTTAAAGGGTCTAAAATTAAAGGAAGTAAAGCTTCAGCTTCCTGTACAGTTCAGTTTAAAGGCAGAACGTGATCCAGCGTTTCACAACAGAAGGAAGCTTTGGTGTTTCATAACTTCGTTCTTATTTATCGTCTCATTTTTCTTCACTGTGGTTCATTTTTCATTGTAACCTAAAGTCCTGCAGCTCTGTGGAACCAGAACAACATGAAGGAGGAGAACCAGAGAGGTCTGCTGTCTGATGGAGACCAGAGAGACACACATTTCTTTTATTTTTTATTCTAGAAAAATAGAAAAACCTGAACCACAATGTCTCCTCAGATGTTAAACTCTGGACTAATGTGGTCTCCTCATCCTGTAGACGTGAAATATCTCCATGTTCCAGGTCCAACAGTGAACAGAGGAGACAGTATGAGACACCAGCTGTAGGAAGATGTTCCTCCATGCTGGATGTATCTCCAGCTACTAGATGTTCCTCCATGCTGGACGTATCTCCAGCTACTAGACGTTCCTCCATGTTGGATGTATCTCCAGCTACTAGATGTTCCTCCATGCTGGATGTATCTCCAGCTACTAGACGTTCCTCCATGCTGGATGTATCTCCAGCTACTAGATGTTCCTCCATGCTGGATGTATCTCCAGCTACTAGACGTTCCTCCATGCTGGATGTATCTTCAGCTACTAAACGTTCCTCCATGCTGGATGTATCTCCAGCTACTAGATGTTCCTCCATGCTGGATGTATCTCCAGCTACTAGATTTTCCACTGTGCTGGATGTATCTCCAGCTACTAGATGTTCCTCCATGCTGGATGTATCTCCAGCTACTAGATGTTCCTCCATGCTGGATGTATCTCCAGCTGCTAGATGTTCCTCCATGCTGGATGTATCTCCAGCTACTAGATGTTCCTCCATGCTGGATGTATCTCCAGCTACTAGACGTTCCTCCATGCTGGATGTATCTCCAGCTACTAGATGTTCCTCCATGCTGGATGTATCTCCAGCTACTAGATGTTCCTCCATGCTGGATGTATCTCAGCTACTAGATGTTCCTCCATGCTGGATGTATCTCCAGCTACTAGACGTTCCTCCATGCTGGATGTATCTCCAGCTACTAGATGTTCCTCCATGCTGGATGTATCTCTTGCTACTAGATGTTCCTCCATGCTGGATGTATCTCCAGCTACTAGATGTTCCTCCATGCTGGATGTATCTCAGCTACTAGATGTTCCTCCATGCTGGATGTATCTCCAGCTACTAGATGTTCCTCCATGCTGGATGTATCTCCAGCTACTAGATGTTCCTCCATGTTGGATGTATCTCCAGCTACTAGATGTTCCTCCATGCTGGATGTATCTCCAGCTACTAGATGTTCCTCCATGCTGGATGTATCTCCAGCTACTAGATGTTCCTCCATGCTGGATGTATCTCCAGCTACTAGATGTTCCTCCATGCTGGATGTATCTCCAGCTACTAGATGTTCCTCCATGCTGGATGTATCTCCAGCTACTAGATGTTCCTCCATGCTGGATGTATCTCCAGCTACTAGATGTTCCTCCATGCTGGATGTATCTCCAGCTACTAGACGTTCCTCCATGCTGGATGTATCTCCAGCTACTAGATGTTCCTCCATGCTGGATGCATCTCCAGCTACTGTCTCCTCTGTTCTCTGGTTCTGATGCTTCATTCATTCATGGATCCAGTAGGTTGGATTCTCCTCTCAGTCTCTCTGAGGAAACACTGCCTGCAGTTCAACCTAAACTGTCTGGATGCTCTGATTCCATAAAAACACAGATGAGAAGCTCAGGCTAGTCCAGATGCTCTGATTGAAACCATGAGGACTACCATGAGCTGGAGGACTGAGGATCTTCACAGACCCCACAGACGATACGCTCACACTTGGACAGATTTTAAAACGTGACTGGTTTTTTTCTGGTTGATGGTTTTGCTGGTCTTTAGAGACGCCACGCTGGCAGAGCTGCTGGTTCAGAGGACTGACTGTCGTCGTCCTCCGGCTGACTGCAGATCAGTTATATAAGGAGATGAGAGTCGGTGTGTAGGAGACGTTTCTATTAATGTGCACACAGACAGCCTCGCTGCTGCTGCCTCAGACATCCACACTGCTGTATTTACAGACTCTACGGTGGTCAACACGAGGCTCAGGACCCTGCAGAGGGCCACCAAATGATGAACCATGTGACTGCTGTCTCTAAAGAACCAGCAGAAAGACGACATTCATCAGACGGAAACACACAACCACAAAGACGAGACAGAAGACAGGAACCCCGGAGCAGCCAGACGTCTGCAGGGAGACCAAACCACAGGAAGTCATTTCAGTTTAACAGCAGTGGACCACGAAGGTCAAACAGAGTCAGATCCGTTCAGATCTCCAGGATGAGGAGACCACGTGAGTCCAGAGGGAACATGGGGGACAGGATGGTTCAGGGTTTATTCAAACAAATGTTCCTCTGGTCTCCATCAGAGAGGAGGCGTCTCTGGTTCTCCTCCTTCATGTTGTTCTGGTTCCACAGAGCTGCAGGACTTCAGACTGAACCATGAAACAATGAACCGGCTGCTGGATCCAGTCTTGTGGCTCTGAGCAGCAGCTCCGGCTGAACATGTGGAGAAATCTAAACGGACGTCTGAACACTGTGTTCTCTGAGACTCTGTCAGCAGCATCTTGTTGTGGATGAGGTTTCCATGGTAACTACACACCTCCAGCTCAGACAGGATGGGAGCTGGTTGCTGCTGGCAACGCTTCCCACTCTGAAACCCATCGATGAACACAGGAGGCCCCGCCCACTGTGCCCTAGATCTGACGGCTGATTGGTCAGAAAGTGTAATTTAATGTTACTGGAAGTACAGCTGCAGTTAATCAGGTTAAACAGTTAATGAGCTCGTTAAGAGCCTCAGACTCGGCTAATGGAGCCCAGATAGACGTCACTGTCAGCAGTTGGAGTTCATGTTAACCAGCTGCAGTGAACGCACCATCAGACATGACTGCAGACTGATCTCATCCATCAGACACCGAGTCAGCTCCTGAACCTGAGCTGCAGTTCAGAGTCTTCATGGATGACTTCAGTGAAACCTGTTAAATGTGCAGGAACTCTGGTTGAAGGAGCAGCTGATGTTTCCTACAGCAGCCTGAGGCCTCGAACGCAACACGACACTTCACTTCCAGTTCAGTTTCATTAGAACCCGATCAAAGACGGATCCTCTGACGTTCTTCTTCTCTGGTTTTGGCTGTTATTAGTTTGACTTGCTTTTTTTTTTTTATCGCCATCTTCATCCAGCTGCAGTTGCCATGGCAACAGAGACATCCCGATCCACTCTGTGGACAGATTTCAAACTGGTGAAATGAACAGAATGTAAATAAATGAAGGTGTAATCTGGAGACGAGTCGGTCCAGTGATCCTAACTCTTCCTCTCTGGTTCCAGACCAACAAGGCCGTGTCCAAAGGAGACTTCCACCTGGCGAGCTCCAGCTCCAGGCGCGCTCTCTTCCTCGCCGTTCTGTCCATCACCATCGGGACGGGGATCTACGTGGGCGTGGCCGTGGCGCTCATCGCCTACCTGTCCAAGAACCACCACTGGTAACCGTGACGACGGGGAGAGGTTACCCATCAGCCCCTCACCTGCTCTCAGGTGGAGGTGAGCGTTTCCTCGGCAGGTCGACGTCCTGCGTGGCGGCGAATCGGCAGGTTGAGAGTTTGACAGGTGGAGCTCTCACCTGAAACCTGTCGGCCAATCAGATCCCAGGATCTCTGCGAGGCCAAACAGAGCAGGAGTTTGTGTTCGGTGTGATTCAAAGATCAGAAACTGAATTTATTTATTTGCATGAAAACAAAAGACATGAAATCCACAGCCTGTCTTTAAGAACACGCTACAGACATGTTGTTGTTGTTTACTCTGTTTGTTGTTGATGCTTTTAAACTATGGAATTATATTTGTGTCACAATCCTGAGCGCGCAGTGTGAAATTTTGAGCACAGAAATAAAATTTGAGCAAAGAAAAACTTAATCTGTGCAAACAAAAATCTATTTTGCTCTCAAAAATTATGTTTTTATGTTTGCAACTATCCACATACACACACAATCATGGTGTTTTCCTCTCGGTTTTGTCATTTGCTCTCCTGCAGATCTCTGATCTGTGCGCTCCGTCCGTCTCTCTCGCTCTCGCTCAACGTCTGCACTCTGCTCGCGCTCAACTCTGCCTTCACGCTCGCTCCACTTGGCACGGCGTTACAAATGTGCCACAAAGCCAGCCAATCACAGGCTTGCACAGGGTCGTTCTGATTGGCTGATTCTGTCCAATCGGGTCGCTATTTCGGCCGCCTCTCGGAAGCGCTGTTAAAAACGATATCTAAATCAAGTTTTGCGGTTTACACTTGGATACAACACATTTTCGGTGAGTATTGTTTTATTATTGAATTACATTAAGTAAAGCACTATTTTTTAGTGTGTTGAAGTACTGTTGTATATTTTTGCACGGTTTTGCAGAAAGCAAAGAATTTTTGATGTGCTAGATGTGCTAGCTGAACAACATGACAGATCCAAATAATGACAACCCAAACACTCCGCCACCGCGCCAGGTTAGTTAAGACTTTTGAGTTTTTAGTTTTTTATTAGCTGTGCTTTTGATTAAACTTTCTCTTCACCAATTTCAGATTTAAGCTAATTTACTAGCAGGAGTCAAAGCTATCGAGCTTAAGCTAACCTAATACCTAATGTCCAGCAAAGTTTACATCTTTAAGTGTTTGATTTCAAAGTGTCAATACTTTGTGTTTTAACAGAATGTACTAACTTTACATCTGGTATTGTTTAGGATCAAAGTGCAGTTGAGTTAGCAGCCAGAAATCTGATAACTTTGTTAGTTAACACCATGGCCACAACAAGTTCACCAAGCCCAACAGAGACCAGACAGCCAGAGCCTAGAAATGTAACTGTACAACAAGAGATGACAAGGTTTGTGCATGTTTACTCAATCACATGTTTTTATTTATAATATTTTGAGTTTGATGTTCTTATTTGGTTTGTTGATGTGTTTAACAGAGACATTTAAATAGATATATAATCAGAATTGAGAGATTCTGAAACATTTACATTTTGTCTAACATTTCACTATTTATAAATACATACATGTATGTCCTGTGTAGGTCTTTTCCAGGATATTTCAGATCAAACTTTAGTCGAGGTAAAAAGAGGTTTTTAACTTCCACCAAGCAGCTTCCTAGGACAACCAGCAAGACCATCACTCTCAATTTTTATCTGCTTCCAAAAAACACATCCTGCACACCTATGCCAGTTGAGGAGCTTGAACTCCTTCAAGCTGGCATGGGAAGACAAACAGTGTCGCTGCCTGATGACAGTGACCATGCAGAGGTACAGTAGTCAGTTCAGAGTTTTGACTTTTAGTGTTTAATGGGCAACACATTTAACCCAAATTATATGTTAAAGTCTATACTCTAGTGTTTTATTTCTCTCTGTCTGTACTTTGTCAAGATTTCAAAGGTCCTGGCTGAAACATTCCCAAAAATGGAAGATCTTTATGGGGGATGGCTCTTGCACAAGGCAACAGGTTTGTAAGGCCATGGTTATGTAATTTTGTATCACATCCCACTCCTGTAGTTGTAATTTATTTTAGTTGTACACAAGGGCTAATGCTGCACAGGCCACTAGTTGCAAGCATTGGAGATGGCTCGTTGACGATAAATAGGTGTATTTTTTATTAAAATATGTTTCTGTTTCTTACAATAAAGGTGGCAGTGGTCGACGGAAGCTCACTGTCATTCCACCAGAAGCAGAGGGTTATTCTGTCAAAACTCTGAGGGCTCAGTCAGGAGGGGGCAAAGCCACTTTTTACATAGTCCCACTACAGGAGACATTAGACACCTCTCCTCTGCCTCCTGACTCGCAGCACTTTTCAAAGATGCCAAAGAAGACATGTTACCAGTGTAATGAAGTGATGCCTCTGCAGATGCTTGCAATACACATTAAAACATGCAAAGGAAAATCACTGTCTGATGAGACTGATGAAGAGGTGAGAGAAAAATTTTGTTTCATTATGATGGAAATAACAAAACATACAGTGTTTATTAAAGTGGCTGTTTTGTACATCTGCAGTACTCAGAGCTATCCATTGTGGAACGCAGTTGCAAGGTAAACTCAGCACATCAATAGAATACAAAATCACCATGTTCATTTTGAACCAGTCATAGCTGCTTCTAACATGTAACTTTATAACAAATTTCAGGTAGTTTGTCCAATTTGCAACAAGGATTTTCCAGAACAAGAGATTGCAGTTCATGCTAGTGTATGTGGAGAGAGGTAATCTCTTTTACCTGTTCTCTTCATGACAAATTTGTTTTTGATCTAAAATTCCCCAAGGTACACATGTTGTGTTTGAGTTTTAAAAGTTTGTTTTATGTACAGCTCTGAATGGGCAGTGCCTGCAACAAAAGATAGCTGTCCATCTTTGCCTTCTCAAACAGCAGTATGCACACCAGACAGGTTTGTTTTTTAAATAAGCTTTGCTTTGTTCTTTTAGCAGGTTTTTAAAATCTTAGCACATGCTGCAATAAGTTATAATCACATTTCAAAAGATTGCTCTTGCTTTGTTAAATGGGCCTGACTCACACAAATGTTTACAATGTTTGACAATTAAGGGCTAATGAGCTTTCTGTTCTCTTCCTATAGCATGGAAGATGTATTACGTTTCCTTGAACAACAAGTTGACACCACAACAGAATTTAAACTGTGTGTGGACAGAGAAGACCTTCCAGACAGAGGTATTCTCCAGTGGCAGAGGAAAAAAAATGCATCTCCCATCAGTTCTCTGAAGGTGGTGTACATTGGCGAGGCAGGTGTTGATACAGGAGCACTAAAGAAAGAGTTTTTGACAGGTAAGTTTTCCATTACCTGTTTTGTCCTTATGTAAATCAAAAACAGAAGATTACCTTGAACTTGGGTTTGCTTTTGTGCTTAAGATATGATATCAGGTATCGAAAACAGATTCTTCGAAGGACCTGGAAGCCAGGGTAAAAATCCCAAGTACTCCTTGACAGACCTAGATAATGAAAACTTCAGGTTGGTCACATAACAATTGTTGTATTTCACTGTTTGTAACACACTTTTAAAAAAAGCAACAACAAAACACAACACAGTAAACGGACATATTTTTTCCATGTATTCACACAGAACTGTTGGTGAGATAATTGCAGTCAGCCTGGCCCAAGGTGGCCCAGCTCCTGCTTTTTTCAAAGAGTGGTGCTACCGTTTCCTGTGCACAGGAGAGGTGGACTTTAGCTGTTTATCAAAGGATGATGTGGCTGACCAAGAATCTTCCCTACTCATCAGCAGAGTGAGCACCTCGCCTAGCACACTATGCTTTTTCATTCATACCTTTCACTTTCTACATTTCTAGCTTAACAGTGAACACTTTCAGGTTGAAGATGCGGCTGATGCACAGTCTCTGATGTTGTTGGCTGATGAAGTTCTAAACTGTGGATACACAAGTCAGATCAAGCTGGATAATAAAGAAAACATCATTCGGTAACAGAAACAATTGTCATTTGAATATTTTTACTTTTGAAACCAGTATTTGATTTTTGTGCTCTTTCTTTTATAGTGCCATTGTCTTGCACTCCACAACAAGACTGATTCCAATGCTTCAGCAAGTAAGAAAGGGCATGGAGCTGTATGGTCTGGTCAATCAGATGGCTGTGAACCCTGAAGCTTGCCACACACTGTTTGTTCCCGGGAAGATCATCAAAGTCAGCATTATCACAGTTTAGCTCGCCGTGTTCTTGCAGACAATGGCACTGTTCTGGATTGTTCTTTATTATATATTTATAAATTTTAACACCAATTGTATTTTCACTTATTCTTTATAGCCAGATGCTGATTTCATAATGATGAACTGCCAACCACAGTTCAGTGAAAAAGGGACATCTAGGGAGAGAACTGAGAGAAAAATCATAAACTTCATGCAAGATTTTTGCCAGGAGCTTGAAATATCAGGTACTATGCTATACAGTACTGCAGACAGGTAACAAATTATTGGTACAGTTAAGGGATCCAGTAGGCTTGTTATGCTGTGGGGTACATTTTGTTGGGTCTACTTGCCCCATTAGAAGCAAATGTCACAGCAAATTAAAATAAAGTAGTTCTGGGTGCTCATATTTAAGATGGATATTACACCATCAATGATTATTGAAACTGAAATTCCTTATGTTCAAATTGTTTGTCATGCGTTTTATTTTAAATATTTTACACATCACAGGTGAGGAGGAAGACAATGCTGCAGTTGAGAAGTCACACTCTCTTGGAGTTCAGCATGTGCTCCAATGGTTGACCGGGCAATCCCACATTCCCATCCTCCCTGATGAAAAGAGACATTTCAAAATAACTTGCATGTTTGACCATGACTGCAGGGAGCGACTTGGAGATCACTCCATTTGTTACCCAATTGTGAGTGCCTGCACTCATACAGTAACTTTTCCAGTACAACATCTTAGCACTTACACCGAGTTCAGAAGAATTATGAGTGAAGCAGTTAGATATGGTGGTGGCTTCCACAGAGTTTAATAGCTCTCTTGTAATCTTAAACAGAAAATAAGATGTTTCCAAGCATTAACTGACAGAATGTTCATTGTTAATGAAAAAAGCAAAACAATTGTTCCTGTTAGCCCAGACAGTTTTTGACTTTCTTTCTCTTCAGTCATAAATTCCCTTTATACAGGGTTCTCTGCTGGCATTAGTTTGAAAAGCTTCAATAATTTCTGTCACTGTGCTGGAAGTCCATATTTGTTGACTTTTAAGTTCCTGTCCAAATATTTATTGGTTGGACACCTGTTGCAAGAATCTTATGTATAAGTCTCGACCGTGTGACTCCGAATGTTCCAGAGGGTTGATAGTTCTCCGGAGTTCTTCCAAGGCTTCGTCATCCAGTGGGCACTCAACTTCAGGAACCACAACTGTGCCGTTAGAGTCTTCTTGCAATACAACACTCTCCCAGTCAATGCCTGGGTCCTGAAGATCCTTTAAATTCAGTAAACAAAAGATATCAGTCAGGAATGGATAGTTGTTGAAATACTGTTTAAGTATTTGTGTGAGTTTCTTTTATAATAAACATACAGTTTTACAAACATTACAAAAACCGATGCTTTATTTTCATTCATCAGCTTAGAAATTAACGTTACTGGTTACTGAACATATGACTGATAATGGTTACTTTTATACATCTGTCATACATATCTCTCAACTCCACATTCAAACTCAATTTCATTAGAAGTAGTAGAAAAGAAAAAAAAATCAGGCTCATCCCACAAATGATGACATATTTCCTGATTCAGGCCTTATAAACAATACAGTACTCTTCATTTTATGAAAATGTGTGGGATTTGTAAACTATAGTCTGTATTAGTCTAATCTATCAGAATGCATAGCAGATATGTACTGATCACGGATATGTACTGATCAATCTTACAACTCAATTTTTAAAAATACATGCTGTACTGTTTTTTTTCATTATATTGTACCTCGAGTCTCTCTCCTTCGTCCAGATCTTGTAGATGTCCCAAACACCACAGCTGTTCAGGAGTGAGACCTCCCTCTGTCCGCAGAGAGTGATTATTCCATCCTTCAACAAAGGTATCAAGATCTGCCCGGAGTCGAGGGACAAAGACGTAGTGTACACCAAAGAGAAGAGTAGCATCAGATATGTCAAGTAGACCATCCTCTTCCAGAGTGTGAAGAATGTCATGATACTTGCTCGTGACTGCAACCCAGACATCCCGCCACAGTCGCTCTACTCTGTAATAACATTTTAAATACATTATTTTGGATTAAAACTGTAATGTATGTTTTCTAAAATAATATCAAGTTGCTAGGACAACATATTGTTGCATCCAAAAAGTAAATTAATAACATAACCAAACTACAAAAATAACTAACCTCTGATTATGGACGCTCTTTCCAGAGATGAAGCTTGATCTTCCTGTTCCCCGTGTGGCAAACATGAATTGCGCAATGTCCAGGTTCTCTACTCCCTGATCTGCCCGAACCCTGTAACAAAAATATATAAAGTAATATCAGTAATAGTTAATGCAACTTAAATAGATAAATCAAACTCGATACGAGATCATTTTAATCAGGTCAAAATACCTTGATGGTAAGCCATGAAGCTGGGCCGATCTGATGAAGAATGAAAATGCAGTTTTTGCTCTGTTATTTGTTGCAGCATCCAAGTACAAGACCTGCAGTAAAACCACATGGATAATGCAAAGATCTGTGTTCAGCATAATATAGCATTGCAACAGTTCCTTGTCGTATTTGGTATCTCAATTGTCGTGTTATTTTATTTTGAAAACATCAATGTGGTAAACCCTATGTACAAAAACACTCCATACAATGAGTGTCCAGTTTATTTGACACATACAGCTAAAACTAATGCAGAAAAATTCTTCTTTGAACCAACTGCACATTTAAATAATGTTCATAAATGAAATAAAGCAAAAAAATGTTGATCTCAAATACACAACTTTATAATCATTTTACCTTCTGCAAAGTGAATGGGGCTGTAGTTCTGCCAACAGTTACTGAGATACACTACATCTTTAAATAACTGCTTTATTAATGTCTTTGTGTGCTTTCTGCTAGAAATGGTAGGGTAATAGTGTGACAAAATTAGCTTCACTAATCTAAATGATTACATACAGCACACTTAAAAAAAGACAATATTGCTCTTCAGATTACGTATATTTACAAATGTATCCAGATGAGATACTAAATGCTTGATTATGCTATAATTATCAGAAATTTCATACTGAAAGCCACTGGCCAAAACAAATACTCAAAACCAAGTTGAAAGGCTGGCATACTGATCTCTGTGTACTTGGCTGTATTTGTTATTCCAAAACAATTACCAATGATCTGTACCTTTTTTGTTGAAGATTAGTAAGATAAAAGTACCTAAAGCTTTAAATGGCTGTTCATGAAGCTAAGTCAGTCAT
This sequence comes from Dascyllus trimaculatus, assembly GCA_024666655.1. Taxonomy (NCBI): domain Eukaryota; kingdom Metazoa; phylum Chordata; class Actinopteri; family Pomacentridae; genus Dascyllus; species Dascyllus trimaculatus. The sequence continues at coordinate 1,396,763 of CM045464.1, read as the reverse complement.
GTCCAAGTTTCTGATATTTACATAATGATCAAATTACTCTGATTTCTAACTGCAAAACATCATACATGTAGTCATATAAATTTAAGAGTAAAAATTACCTTCCTTGAGTAGCCATCCACTCCACCAAAGACCACAATATTATACCTGTTCAAGATAGAGAATACAATTTCAATGGGGCTTCTCGTGTGTGAGCTGTGTAAGCTAAGCTAAGCTTGCAGACTGTTTTAAATTGACTTTTATAATGAAAAGTGTAAAAAAAAATAAAAAAAAAGTAAATAAATGCTCCAGAAAGTTAGCATTGACACACAACCTTTTGTGACCAAAAATATTCTATTAAATTATGATTGGAGGACATGTTTAAATTAGGGGCTCCATAATGTATTATCAAGTAACAAGACAAACTTTACTAAAGTATTTTTAATGACATTTCCCTCATTGTTTACTTTGTGTGAAATAGTTTGTCTTAGCAGGTTTATTTACCTTATGAGTTTATGATTTGTGTCAATGTGGACCAGGGACAGAGGGCCTTGCACAGAGTAACTTCGTCGAACAACACATCCTATTTCTGTGAGCCGTGAGAAGATCCCAGCAGCATCAACTCGATGCATTGAAGCCATCATTCTCCACCACTGAACACGCAGACCCATTGAAACCAAATGTCCTTGGACCAACCGATATCCAGCATTTGGCATCTGACTTTTAATAGATGATATGATGATGTCAAGCTCTTGGTCAGTCATTGTGCTGTACGATCCTCTCACAGACAAGTCAAATTCTTGCATCCTTCTGTAAACTGTCTTTCTTGAAACACCGAGGAATTTAGCAATGCAGGCGACTGGCAGATGTGTGTCCAACAAATTCTTCAGGTGTTCTCTTTCAATTATGATCTTTGGGTGTCCAGCACCAGGACCAACTTCTGTTTCATGTTCCACAGTGGGCATAGTACTGTCATTAATGTCACACTGGACCAGGTAATGGAGATTCTGAAGTGCTTCTTTAATTTCTGTTAGACTGCCTATTTGTTCAGAGAATGAGTCAAACAAAATCAGCTCATGGCGCGTGACAAATTCCAGATAATCCAAATTTAGTGGTTGCTGGTTCACAGCAGATTCCAGTTTGGTCAGAAGTCTCTCCATCAACAGATGTTTCAACATGTCCTGGTAGAAGCAGACAGGGCTCAAATTAGCCAAAGGAATGGACTAGTAGTTAAACCAGCATACAGCCATACAGTGTCACAGTATAAAGTACGTGACAGACAACAGGTTATGTGATGTGGCAGTTTTTAGTATAGAAATATGCTCTTTACAGTTTCAGCTAAAGGTTTAACAGGTGTAACATTTTGTAAAAGCTTGAATATAAATCCTCACTTCAGTCATGCATCTGCGGTTCTTTTTATAATGTTTTAAAGAATGGAGGTAGAAGCACACTTATTCCAATTAGGTGCTGACTTAAAGGCAGCTATGTGAAGAGAGAATAGGAAACACAGAGCACACTATAACTGTAGTACAGTTATTTTAATATATACTGCTCTGTATGTCATTAAACTGCCACAAATGAATATTACAAGTAAAAATAAAGACATCAATCTTAGATAGTGTATCTGTTCCATCAGTTTGTATGTTTGTCAAGTTTGTGAACTAATTGTTGAAGTAGGAGCTACTGACTTAGCTAGCAGCCAGCCAAGAAGTCTAGCGTCAGTTAGCAAGCGAATAGAAATATACAAATCGATGAAACAGATACACAGACATTCATACAAGCTGACATGACAAAATATTTTAGCAATACCAACTACTTACATGTGGCCGTGGTGCTCCAAGGTTGTGTTGCTGTTCAGGATGTACCGACATGGTCCCGCTTTGCTAACCTGAGCTAATTAAATAAGGATGGGGGAAAACGTTACATATCGTCCAACGGCTCTTAATTGTGGATTTAAACAATGCGACAGTACTTCAACACACTAAAAAATAGTGCTTTACTTAATGTAATTCAATAATAAAACAATACTCACCGAAAATGTGTTGTATCCAAGTGTAAACCGCAAAACTTGATTTAGATATCGTTTTTAACAGCGCTTCCGAGAGGCGGCCGAAATAGCGACCCGATTGGACAGAATCAGCCAATCAGAACGACCCTGTGCAAGCCTGTGATTGGCTGGCTTTGTGGCACATTTGTAACGCCGTGCCAAGTGGAGCGAGCGTGAAGGCAGAGTTGAGCGCGAGCAGAGTGCAGACGTTGAGCGAGAGCGAGAGAGACGGACGGAGCGCACAGATCAGAGATCTGCAGGAGAGCAAATGACAAAACCGAGAGGAAAACACCATGATTGTGTGTGTATGTGGATAGTTGCAAACATAAAAACATAATTTTTGAGAGCAAAATAGATTTTTGTTTGCACAGATTAAGTTTTTCTTTGCTCAAATTTTATTTCTGTGCTCAAAATTTCACACTGCGCGCTCAGGATTGTGACACAAATATAATTCCATATTAAACTGGACTTCTGCTTTGGTCAAACTTTAACTTGGAACAAACTGTAAAAAGTGATAAACCTGCATTTTCTACGCAGCTGCTGATCGTCTTTATTGATGAGTCTGGTGTCAGTTGTCTGATGACAATTTAGAACCAGAACGTCAAAACAACGTAAAAACAACGTCATCAGAACGTCTGTTTAGTCAATCAACTTGTAGCTGCAACTATCAGTGGATTTTTCCATCTAAACAAATGAATTTTGATGATTGACTGACTGACTGATTGATTGATTGATTGATTGATTGATTGATTGATTGGTTAAAAGGTAAAACCAGGACGTTCCTTCAGTTCCTCCGTGACGACGTTCAGAACAAACTTTGACTTCAGAGAAAATCTGCAATGCTTTGTTTCTTCCACACAGTTTCTTTAATTGATTTTTCATTGATTGATTGATCATTAATCAGTGTGTTTCCAGGCTCAGTGAAACCAGAAAGAAGGAAATTGTCCTTCAGACTCATCATGTTCTAAAACCAAATGCATCATCAGGTGATCAGCTGACGTTTAAGCATCCACCACAGCTCGCTCTCCTAAAGTTAGCTCGATGCTAAGCTAACCTTTCACTAAGGGTCCACGTGTCTATCTGAGCAACCAATCAGGATCCTCCTGCCTGCAGAACAACCGATAGAAAATCAGAATCCAGACCCTGGACGAACAGGTGACACTACACCTGTGTTGATCCAAACGTCTGGTTCGTGTCATTCTAAGAGTTCTTCTGTCAAATCGATCACAAAGTTCCAGCTGATACATTCAGACTGGCTGATTTAGATTTCACTGAAACCAGCAGTTTGAGGTAAATCTTTCTGCTTTATTTCTACTTCCTGTATCTCCCAATGATGTTTCCAGAACCACAAGAATAACACAAGAAAGACTACAAGAAAGGGAACTACAGCACTTCTCACTTTTCCCTTTTCTTGGTCAGAGACTAAAACGATCCAATCACAGAAGAAGAACCAGATTCAGCTTCACCAGTTTCCTCCTGCTGACTGAGAGCAGGTACGACAATCACCTGGACACACGCAGCGTACAGGAAGAAGAAGGTCAACGCTACAACAACAAGAAAGACTAAAGAAGAAGAAGGAGAAGAAAAACTACAACAAAAACAGGAACAAGAAGAAGAAGAGGAACTACAAGAAAAAGAAAAAACCTACAACAGGGAGAAGAACAAGAAAGACTACAAGAGGAAACAGACACGGTAAACTGTTAGCTTAGCACAAAGACTGTAAACACATAAAAACTGTTAGCCTAGCTTAGCACAAAGACTGTAAACACATAAAAACTGTTAGCCTAGCTTAGCACAAAGACTGTAAACACATAAAAACTGTTAGCCTAGCTTAGCAACAGCTAGGGTAACAGCTTGTGCTAAGCTTTTATACAGGGAAACTGTTAGCCTAACTTAGCACAAAGACTGTAAACATGGGGAAACTGTTAGCCTAGCTTAGCACAAAGACTGTAAACAAGTAAGGCTAACACAGTGTTAGCCTTACTAAGTACAAAGACTGTAAACTGGGGGAAACTGTTAGCCTAGCTTAGCACAAATACTGTAAACAGGGGGAAACTGTTAGCTTAGCTTAGCACAAAGACTGTAAACACAGGGAAAGTGTTAGCTTAGCTTAGCACAAAGACTGTAAACACAGGGAAAGCTTAGCTTAGCACAAAGACTGAATGGGGGAAACTGTTAGCCTAGCTTAGCACAAAGACTATAAACAGGGGGAAACTGTTAGCCTAGCTTAGCACAAAGACTATAAACAGGGGGAAACTGTTAGCCTAGCTTAGCGCAAAGACTATAAACGGGAAAACTGTTAGCCTAGCTTAGCACAAAGACTGCAAACAGGGGGACACTGTTAGCCTAGCTTAGCACAAAGACTGTAAACAGGGGGACACTGTTAGCCTAGCTTAGCACAAAGACTGTAAACAGGGGGACACTGTTAGCCTAGCTCTACCACGCTCACACACCATACAAACAGAGGTGATTGTTGTTTACTTGCTGTTAAGTGCTAATTAAGTGTCACATTTCAGAAACCTTTGTTTGTGTCTAAATGCTGATTTTTAAAAACACGTGTGACTCCAGACGTGTTCACGTGACAGAAGTTCATTGTGTTTTTGTGTTTCCAGGTTTCTAAGGAAGAAGCTGCACAATCTCAGGTTCTGTTCATGAAGTCTGGGAAATCACATTTACTAGATTTGGTCCCTGAAGAAGAGTTTCTGAGGCAGCTGCTTTAGATCCAACAGGATTATTCTGAAAACACTCAGCGCCACCTGCTGCCCAGAACACACACCTGCTGCTGCAGTCTGAGTCCTCCAGGTCCTCCAGGACCGAAGCTCAGGGCCTGACACTGAACCAAAGTCCAGTCAGAAACCTGCAGACTGTAAATCCTCCGGTTCAAAGCTTAAACTCTGTTCATGTGTCTCATTTTAAGTCCGTGTGCTGAACGGAGCCTCAGCCAGCAGCAGTACCAAGCTGTAAATAAGCCTCGTGTCATGTTCAGCCTGCAGGTGGCGCTGCTCCACCTGCGGCGGGGCTCCATCCACTCACAGAAGAAGAGCGCTTTTAAAGTGTCCGTAGAAGAAGAGCCTCGGTGACGCTGTTCCCGTCACAGTGCGCAAATGCGCATCCAGGAGTGCGGACCTCCGGCGGACAGCGGTAAAACAAACACGAGCAGGCTGGGAAACGACACGTTAGGGCGGAAGAGAAAACAGCGCTTCAGGGGGAAGACACAACCCAGCGAGAAGCTCTGGGACACGGCAGGTAAGCAGGACTCACCTGGGGCGGCCGGAGCGTGTGTGTCAGCGGAGCCGCCTTCCTGGCTGACCCGGGCGGGTATGTGGGCAGGCCCGCCGCGCTGACAGCCATAGTTACTGTACACAGCTCAGCCCGAGAAAGAATTACCACCAAAGTGCATTCAGAAACCTGCTAATTTATCAGAAGCCCATTTAAAACACCCATGTTCAGAGCTGTGAAGTGTTTTAAGGGTTCCGGTGAATAATCCGGACGCATTCCTCCAGTTCGGCTCAGAATCCACCGGTAGAGCTCGGAGTTGAACTCCTGGTTCCGCCAAATGAAGCTGGCGCTGACAGGAAGCTGGGTTTATTCACGATGTCGGTTCCAGAAGATTCTCTGAAGTCTGAGCTCAAACTGAAAGTTAGTTTGGTCCTTGAGGGACGATAGCTCGTTCTGGAGCAGAAGAACCCAAACTGCATTAAAACCAGCTGATTTAAAATAAACACTGGTAAACACATCCTGAACCACAGCACCGGGTCTGAGGACGGGTGGATGTTCAACCCGGTAGAGAATAACTTTGTCGGCGGTCAGACCGTGTTAGCATCAGAGGATGACACCAAGTTCATTTCACACCGAGACTTTCCTTTTTGTTGTGGTTCGTTTCGCCGAATCCACCAGAACCCTCCGTTCGACCCGGCCGCTGTCTCAGGTGGAGCTCGGAGTGGACTGGGTTCTGTTCAGAACCATTTGGACGTTAAAGTTTGAGGTTTTCAGACGGACTTCGGTGTGACGTTCTCTGACGTGCCTCCGGCTAGCTGGCGGTGACTGTTTAGCCAGGTGACGGCGTTAACTAGTTAACCAGCCGACTAACCAGGTGAAGTTAGTGTTTAAATACAGGGTTTGTTGTTTATGTGAAGCTGAGCAGCACTGACTGCTAGCTGGCTAACGTTAGCAGCTGTGTTAGCTTGTTGCGTTCAGGTGAAACTCAAGGACCAGACTATTTACTGAAACTACGAACCGTCATCGCTCTGATCCGTTCCTCCTGGTTCACTTGTCGGTGTGTTGGTGCTGACTAATGACAGCTGTGCTAATGTCTGTGTGGGTTAGGCTAACGTATTAGCAGCACGCACTCTGTAGTCAGTCTTCAGGCGTTAGACTGACCCGGGCTGAATCTCGCAGCCGCCCAGCTGCACATGTGATCCCCGGGGGACAGAGCCGAGAGGCGGCCTCTGGTGCTCAAAGAGGAACCGAGTCTGCAAACCGAAAGTAACCTCGGGGTCTGCTGGTAAAACTCTGGTTTACCAGAAGTCTGAAAGTGAAACAGGGACGAGACTAAAAGCTGAAAACTGGCAGTGAGAGCTGTGAAATACACCCAGAGTCCAGGACGAGGTCAAACTGTGGACCCGTCTAATGTCTGCAGTCTGACAGACTTTAGTGTGAGGAGGTCTTTGGATGTTGTCTCCTCAGTTTGCTCCTTGCACCTCCTCTGTCTCCTTTGGTGTCTCCTTGTCATGTCTCTAATGTCTCCTCTTCATGTCCAATCATGTGTCTCGTCTCCTCCTCTGTCTCCATAGCAACCATGGTTGGCGAGCGCCGCAATGGGAACCTGCTGGTCCAGCTCGGCCCGCGACTGCAGGCGTATCCTGAGGAGCTGATTCGCCAGCGCCGGACCCATGACGGCCAGACAGAGTACCTGATTCGCTGGTGCCTTGTCACCATTGACGACGGCTCCAGCTCAGGGGGTGGAGCCAGTGAGGCAGGTGGGACAGGTGGCGGCGGCTCCGGCGTTGGCGGGTCGGGCGGCTCGTCGTCCGGAGAAACCAAACCGGAGAACATCCTGATGTGGATGTCGACGGAGGACGTGTACGCCAACTGCCCCACCCTGCTGGGCAAGAGGAAGACGGACTCGCAGCGCCCCCTGCAGCCGCAAGAGACGCAGCGCGGCGGGGAGGCAGCCGACGGAGGCCGTGGCGGCGCCGAGTTCCCGGCCGACGTCACGTTCGACGAGGTGGAGCTGTCGGACATGAAGGAGGACGTGAAGAACCTGGTGTGTCGCGCCAGGAAGCAGATGGCCAAGAAGAGCGACTTCTCCATCAACATCATGCACACCATCCACGTGCTGAGCGCCTACGCCAGCATCGGCTCGCTGGTCGGCGTCTTCAAGGAGACCGGCGCCCTCAACCTGCTCATGGAGCTGCTGTGCAACAAGGAGACGCAGACGAGGCGCAGCGCCGGCAAGATGCTGCGGGCGCTGGCATCACACGACGCAGGTAAGCTTCACGTACACTCAGCAACCAATGGCACGAGTCCTGGTGTCTGATTGGACGAATGCAGGCTGAAGTACAGACTGCAGTCCTGATCAGATTATTGATCCTCCATTAGTTCTTTATTGGAGTCCAGAGTGCTGCAAACATTCAGAAGGTTGATGTGGAGTTTTAACGTTCTGACCTCAGACTCCAGAGTTGACACCCGGTACAGACAGAACCGTACCGGCTGCAGCGAGTCCAACTGAGCCCTTCATGTTTTCACTTTAAGTCCTCTCAGCTGCTGCAGAGCATCGAGGACGTTCAGACCTACAAACAGGTTCTCAGCCTCCTCCTGGTCTGTTCCCACTCTGACTGTTAGATCCTCTGATCTCAGCTCCCTCAGGGTGGATGTTTCCTGGTTTCCTCTACTACAGGAAACTGAACACCTGTGGACAAAACAAGACTTCTGTCATCTGGGCTCACGTGTTAGAGACCAAACAGCTGATCGACTCGGCCAGTAGATACACCACAGGTTAATGGAGGTAACAGTCAGTGAAGGCAGAAGGACAGGTGAGAGTGTCTGAGGTGGAAGCAGGTGGAGCTGGTTGGCTGCAGACTTCACATGAGCAGCAGTAACTGTTGGGTTCCTGGGTGGTGCTTCTGCTGTTGTGTGTCTGTGCGGTTCAGTTTGTGTAACAGAGGAAGCATGAATCAGCAGTGAGGAGCTGCTGCAGGCCTGCTGACCACAGATCAGTCATTCAGCAGCTTCTTCATGAACCGACGCTCCTGTAGGTTCATCTGTTTGACGTTACAACCCTCAGCTTTACCTGATGCAACAGAAACACCGACCAGCAGAGCTGCAGCTCGTTTGGTTCTCAGTAGCACCGGACAGAGTTGTTCTGCTCACGTTTCAGTTCACACCTGGAATTTATATCAGAAAGTACGTCACAAAAACAACAGTAGGGTCATGAAACTGAAGCTGTTTGAAGCAAGACAGTTTTCTACGTAGAAAACCAGCATGATGCTGCCACCACCGTGCTTCACGTCATGATGCTGCCACCACCGTGCTTCACATCATGATGCTGCCACCACCATGCTTCACTCATGATGCTGCCACCACCGTGCTTCACGTCATGATGCTGCCACCACCGTGCTTCACGTCATGATGCTGCCACCACCGTGCTTCACTCATGATGCTGCCACCACCGTGCTTCACACCATGATGCTGCCACCACCGTGCTTCACTCATGATGCTGCCACCACCGTGCTTCACTCATGATGCTGCCACCACCGTGCTTCACACCATGATGCTGCCACCACCGTGCTTCACACCATGATGCTGCCACCACCGTGCTTCACACCATGATGCTGCCACCACCGTGCTTCACACCATGATGCTGCCACCACCGTGCTTCACGTCATGATGCTGCCACCACCGTGCTTCACATCATGATGCTGCCACCACCGTGCTTCACATCATGATGCTGCCACCACCGTGCTTCACATCATGATGCTGCCACCACCGTGCTTCACATCATGATGCTGCACCACCATGCTTCACGTCATGATGCTGCCACCACCGTGCTTCACATCATGATGCTGCCACCACCGTGCTTCACATCATGATGCTGCCACCACCGTGCTTCACACCATGATGCTGCCACCACCGTGCTTCACACCATGATGCTGCCACCACCGTGCTTCACATCATGATGCTGCCACCACCGTGCTTCACGCCATGATGCTGCCACCACCATGCTTCACGTCATGATGCTGCCACCACCATGCTTCACGTCATGATGCTGCCACCACCGTGCTTCACATCATGATGCTGCCACCACCATGCTTCACGTCATGATGCTGCCACCACCATGCTTCACGTCATGATGCTGCCACCACCGTGCTTCACGTCATGATGCTGCCACCACCGTGCTTCACACCATGATGCTGCCACCACCGTGCTTCACGTCATGATGCTGCCACCACCGTGCTTCACGTCATGATGCTGCCACCACCGTGCTTCACGTCATGATGCTGCCACCACCGTGCTTCACGTCATGATGCTGCCACCACCGTGCTTCACGTCATGATGCTGCCACCACCGTGCTTCACGTCATGATGCTGCCACCACCGTGCTTCACGTCATGATGCTGCCACCACCGTGCTTCACGTCATGATGCTGCCACTACCGTGCTTCACTGTGGGATGGTGTTTCAGTGATGATGTTTTACGTCATAGCGTCTAGTCTGATGGACAAAAAGCTCCAAATATATTTTGATGTGGTCATTTTTGTGTTGAAGGTCCCAAATGTGAGTTTTTATTAAAAGACAGAGTTAATGTTGGTTCTAGTCGTCGACACGTCAGACCGATGGTCAGATAATAACTAATTATTTAGAAAATACAGTGACGTCATGGAAGCAAACGGGCGTTTAAAGGGTCAGAATCCTAAAGAATAAATGCTGGTTTGGTCTTTGTGATGATGGCTGACGCTAATTAAAATATATTACATGTTGAAAGTGGACCGTGGTATTTCTGTGTAACATGTTTATGTCATTGTTTACAGCGTGGAGGACCTCTGAGCTCCTTCAAATTGATGGTTAAGCAGCTACAGTCTGTCTTTAGGTTTTACGGAGTCGTGTTCTCAGCACACATTAGCCTTAGATCCGGTACAGACAGCATTAATATGACGCTACCAGCTAACAGGACAGACTGGAGAGAAACAGCAGTGATGATGCTGGTGGTGATGATCGATCATCAGGTGTTCAGTGTTTTTAAACTGATTCCAGATCATCTGAATGAGCTCAGCTGCTCCTCTCCGTTGGTAGTTTCAGCTTTAGTTGTGGACAAAACAAGACTTTTGTCATCTCTGACTTTGGGAACCTCTGATCCACATATTTCAGTTTCTTCTGACATCTGAGAGACCAAACAGCTGATTGATTGATCCATATTGATCAGCTGAGATTTGAGCCGCTGATATCAGGAGGTGGATCAAGAACTGAGATGTTTTTCTTCAGTAAAATCACAAAGTGAAAGGTTTGTCAAAAATTATGAAACATGTGGTTCAGAGTTTCCTCAGATGTCTGTTCAGTCCAGAGGTCTCCAGTTTACCGTCACAGAGGAGGAGAGACACCAGGAGTATTCACACTGAAGGAGATCAAACCACAGAGTTCAAAACTGATTCACTGATGACCAGAACAGTTGACAACTAATTGATTCATCATTACAGGTTGAACGAACAGACATAGACATATCATGACGATAAGTCGGTGCTCATCTGTCTTTAATAGAAGATCTCTGCCATCCAATCACACAGCGCTCATCTGATCAGCTGCAGTCTGATTGGTCCCAGCATTTTCAGACGGTCTTCCTGTTTGTGATTTTACAGAAGTAATGTTGGTAAATGTGGGACTTCTTGAGCTCTCAGAAACCAGTCAGAGTGAGCTCTCTGTCTGCTGGATCTTGGTTTCCTTCCCGCCGCCCTGGTGACTCATGGGAAAAACTCCCAGCAGCTCCTCGCCCAGTTTTCTCCCCATGTGACCAAAACCAGCTCAGAGCAGCAGAACGGACTCGTCTGTTCATCTGTGGAGAAAGGTTCCGACTGAGCCGGGCCTCTCAGAGTAACGTTCTGCTGCATTTACAGCCTCCCTTTATCCGTCAGTTGCTGCTCACCGGTCACTTCAAACACATTCTGTAGATCAGTAACATCCTCGTTCAGCTGACTGATGATTATCGGATCCAGTGTTTTTATATTGTTTCTAACAATCTGTGCTCTTAAAATCAATCCCTGAGGAAATAAATGAACTAAAAGATGTTCCTGGATCCAAACATCAGCGTTTTACTGATCATCACTGTTGGTTTTTTGTTGTGGATCTTGTATGTTAGGGTTAGGGTTGGGGTTAGCCATGACTAGTTAGAGGCTGAATTACAGAGTTATTGTTGAAGAAGGTGCTGGCTCAGCAGTTTCCTCCTGCAGCCAATAAACTGTTCAGGAGCTGATCGATCGGTTTTATTCCGTCCATAAGCAGGTTCATGGACCAAATCCACCAACAGAAACCAAACATCTGAGACCAACGTACAGACACGGGCCGCAAACGTCAGCGTGAACAGAACGTCAACACGGCGTCAACACATCAACACAACGTCAACACAACATCAACACAACGTCAACACAACATCAATACAGTATCAACACATCAACACAACGTCAACACAACATCAACACGGCGTCAACACAACATCAACACAACGTCAACACAACATCAACACAACGTCAACACAACGTCAACACAACATCAACACAACGTCAACACAACATCAACACGGCGTCAACACAACATCAACACAACGTCAACACAACATCAACACAACGTCATCAACACAACATCAATACAGTATCAACACATCAACACAACGTCAACACAACGTCAACACAACATCAACACAACGTCAACACAACGTCAACACAACATCAACACAACGTCAACACAACGTCAACACAACATCAACACAACGTCAACACGTCAACACAACATCAACACAACGTCAACACAACATCAATACAGTATCAACACATAAACACAGCGTCAACACAATGTCAACACATCAACACAACGTCAACACAATGTCAACAGATCAACATAGCGTCAACACAACATCAACACGGCGTCAACACAGCGTCAACACAGCGTCAACGCAACGTCAACACAACGTCAACACGGCATCAACACAACATCAACACGGCGTCAACACAACGTCAACACAGCATCAACACAACGTCAACACAACGTCAACACAACATCAACACGGCGTCAACAGATCAACATAGCGTCAACACAACGTCAACACGGCGTCAACACAACGTCAACACAGCGTCAACACAACGTCAACGCAACGTCAACACAACGTCAACACAGCATCAACACAACGTCAACACGGCGTCAACACAACGTCAACAGAACATCAACACAGCGTCAACACAACGTCAACACAACATCAATATGTCAACATGACATCAACACGTTTCAGGTGCTGCAGGTGTTTCAGGTGTTGCAAGTGTTGCAGATTTTGCAGGTGTTTTGAGGTGTTCCAGGAGGTTCAGGTGTTCCAGGTGCTGCAGGTGTTCCAGGTGCTAACGTTCTGTCCTCTGCAGGAAGTCGGGCCTACGTGTTGCTGTCTCTCAGTCAGCAGGACGGCATCGAGCAGCACATGGACTTCGATAATCGCTACACTCTGCTGGAGCTGTTTGCTGAAACCACGTCTTCAGAGGAACACGGCATCTCCTTCGAGGGGATTCACCTGCCTCAGGTAACCAGATCAAACACATACAGGTGCAGTCCGTTAGATTTGGTAATTATTAATTATTCTGACATCCTGATTAAGTTTGCCAGCCCAAATCTGATCTGAGTCATTTAAAATTCAGTAGAGTCCCGACCTGATGCCATTCACTGATAATACACACTTCAAGTACGTTAAAGTTACATCTCTGCACTGCTGCACATTACATACCAGAGCTTCACTACAAGGTTCCACCTACGGAACAACATGAGTTCTGTAGGTGGAACTTTGTGGTGAAGCTCCACTAGAACACTGTCTAAACGTAGTGTTAGAGGATATTAGAGGGTAAATGTAAGTAGAGGGTGGGATGTACTGTGGCTCCACAAGTCTCTACAAATGTATCATAGATCAGCTGTAGTACCTGGTTGTTCCACCAGGTGGAGCCTCTTACTGTTTAATACTGTAGAGACCAGAGGAGGCGTCACTCAGATGACAGTTCATGTCGACAAGCAGAGAGCATTGTGGGAGTTTAGCTAGCAACGGGCACCATGACAAAGACTCCTGTGGTGGTTAATGACCTCCACCCAGCAGGGGGCGCTGCTGCTCACAGAGTTACTCTTCTGTCTGTCCAGATCCCTGGGAAGCTGCTGTTCTCTCTGGTGAAGCGTTACCTTTGCGTCACATCTCTGATGGACAAACTCAACACGGCGGGGGCGGAGTCAAGCTCTGACAGACAGGACGCCAGCCCCTCCCCCGCCTCCTCCAGCACCGCCCACCAGGCCGAGCACCTGCGCGTCCAGCGGGAGTTCGACTTCACCATGGCCATGGCCAACCTGATCTCAGAGCTGGTCCGGGTGATGGGCTGGGACCGGAACCGCCAGCCGCCCAATGGCTCCGCCCACCACCAGGTGGGAGGTGGACTCTGCGGGGAGGAGCAGGAGGAGGCGTCCCGGCCCGTCCTCAGGTCCATCTTCCAGCCTCGGTTTTGCGCCTCACCTGCCGCTCTCAACGTTAGCTCGGCCGTCGCGGCACCAGCCTCCACGCCGCCAAAGAAGAAGACAGGAAACGGATTCAAGACACGGTCGGACTTCGCCAGCCGCTCGGCCTATGTGGAGTACGTCCAGGACAATCTGAAGAGCGGCATGATGGTCCGCATGCTGGAGGACTATGAGGAGGTGAGCGCCGGAGATGAGGGCGAGTTCCGCTACAGCAACGACGGATCTCCACCTGTACAGGTGTGTTCAATGATTCATCAGCTGGAGACACTGTTGGTTAGATCTGTCTGGATTCTGTGATCACAGCTTTTAGTTCTCCTCCTTTAAGAATCTCAGTTCCACCTCTGTAGCTTTAGTTAGTGTTAAAATATGACTGCATTAAAAACTCGTATGTCCTCAGAGTGAACCCGGTCTAGAGATGACCCTGGTATCTTCTAGAACTGTTCTGACCAACCTCCTACCAACATGCTGATATGAGCCTGAAAGTTTACCCAGAATGCACTTGTTAAAGTTTCCTCTGGTGGATGATCAGAAACCAGAAACACATCCAGGGAACCACTGATGGTTTCTAGGACTCTATGTCATAGACGTTAAACTGTTCACACCATGAGACATCCCATAATACTGCTGCACACAACTGGTTCTAGAATGAGCGATGTGTCTGTTCAGGGGTTTCATTCATTCAACAGTCAGAATGAGAGCATGAGTTGGTATTTTTATTAACTCCAGTCTGACAGCATTTCATATCAGCATGTTTGTAGTTTATGAGCTGCTATTAGTTCAGATGCAAACATAACAGACACACAGCAGGGGGCGCTGCTCCTGCAGGAGGCTCTGTGTCTGAACAAGGTGACTCTGTTCAGGTGTACTGGAACTCCCTGTCCAGGACTTACTGGGTTCACTGGCACATGGTGGAGATCCTGGGCAGCGGCAGCAGCAGTCAGGCTGAGAAGGAGACGCAGGAGAAGGCGTCATCGCTGACGGAGACGCTCAAACTCACCGCAGGTAGGAGCCAATCGCAGAGCAGCACCTGTGGGAGGCGCTACAGAGCACAAACATTTCATTCACATCCGATAATGACAGAACATGGTGTTTGAGCCAACCGGCCTCTGGACAGCTTCTATCAACCCCTACCCTACTCTAACCCTACCTTACCCTACCCTAACCCTACCTTACCCTACCCTACCCTTACCCTACCCTAACCCTACCTTACCCTACCCTTACCCTACCTTACCCTACCCTTACCCTACCCTACCCTACCCTACCCTGCCCTGCCCACCCTGCCCTGCCTTGCCCTGCCCACACCTTGCCCTGCCCTGCCTTGCCCACCCTGCCCTTCCACTGCCACTGCCCTGCCTGCCCTGCCTGCCACCCATACCCTGCCCTGCCCCCCTGCCCTGCCCTGCCCTGCCCTGCCCTGCCCTGCCCATGCCCCTACTGCCACTGCCCTGCCTTGCACCACTGCCATGCCCTGCCCTGCCCTGCCCTGCCCACCTATACCCTGCTCTGCCCTATTGCCCTGCCCTGCCTGCCCTGCCTGCCCTTACCCTACCTTACCCTACCCTACCTTACCCTACCCTTACCCTACCCTACCCTACCCTACCCTACCCTACCCTACCCTACCCTACCATACCCTACCATACCCTACTCTACCCTACCCTACCCTACCCTACCCAACCTTACCCAACCCAACCCAACCCAACCTAACCCAACCCTTCACACTGAGTCAGGGGCAGTTTGGCTCTTTGAACAGAGCCTTCAAATAAAGACTCTTTCATGTCAAAGTGGAAACAGATGTCTACAAAATAATGTCAGTGAGTTAAAACTCTACACCTAAACCCAGTGATTCCTCCTCCAGTCAGGTTCAGTAGATGAACCTGATGACCTGTGTTGGTCTCAGTCTGAACACCTGGACGCTGCTCTGTACCTTTACCAGCCTGATCACACTCTGATCATGAGTGAACAAAATCCTGTTAATGTCTCTACCATAGACTTTGGTTCTCTTTGTTCTGCTGTGTCCCTCAGATCTGTAGTCAAACACTCGTTAATCGTTTAACCACAGACAGCGGTTCAATCCTCTGTTCCCTCAGTGACCCAGACGTTCTTCTCCAAGCCTCCGGGCGGACTCTACTCGCTGCCTTACCTGTCCGAGGGGCTGCACATGGAGCCGGCGGCGCTGAGTAGAGCCGAGTGGTGGGAGATCCTCTTCTTCATCAAGAAGCTGGAGCCCAAGCAGCAGCAGGAGGTCAACGGCATCCTGCTGCAGAACCTGGAAGACCAGGTAGGAGGGAAGGAGGTTTCTGAGAGAACTTCAGGTTTGTTCTGAAGGAAGGACGGGTGTTCACCTGTGATGTCATCCAGGTACGACAGCAGCCAATCAGGTCCAGGATCAGTGGCGTTAACAGGAGTAACCATGCATTTAATAGTAAGACTTTAGAGGTGAGACATCCTCCGTGGAGGTTTTCAGTGCTGTTGTTTCCTCCTTCTGTCCCAGGAGGCGGAGCTTGATGACTCGTCTCTGATTGGTCTGTCCGTCCCTGGCGACGTGGCGAAGAAGCTCCTTCACTACCTGAAGCAGAAGCTGCCGTCGTCGTGCCTCAGCGACCTGCTCTGCTCTCATTCCTTCCTCAAACATTACCTGAGGAGAGGAGGAGGCAGCCTGGAGGACGAGGAGCTGCTGGGTGAGATTGACTCCGCCTCCTCGCCGCCCCACATTCCTGTCCTCACCGCCTCGTGTCTCACTGTGCTTTGTCCTGCAGCTGAAGGCTCTCTGTCAGCAGCAGGAGCTCAGAGCTTCTCCTCGTCGTCTTCGGCCTCCACCTCCTCGTCCTCGGCGATGGGCTCCGTTTCCAAGAAGGCCAAGAAGGAGCCTCCGGCTGATTCAGGCTGCGGCAGCTCGGAGACGGACAGCGAGCTGCCGACGGAGGACGACAGCCGATACCCCGACGACCTGGAGGACAAGATGAAAGGTGGGAGAACCGAGGAGCTGGTGGCAGAGAGGGACGTTCAGAGAGCGCTCCTGATCGGTTGTATTTACGACGAGGAGTTAGACGTGTTTAGCAAGGAGTTAAAAATGGTGGGAACGTTGCTATGACACAGATGGGCGGGGCCTGTGATGAGGCCGTGTTTCACCACATGGTGGCGCCGTCGCTGTCAGTTCTGGATCTGTGAAGCAGCTTCTTGGACAAGTTTTTTAGCATCTGTCAAATTTACATAAACCAACATTCAAGAAGACAAATCAGTAAAAGTGAATCTAGAATCAGCTGTTGAAGAAATCTGCACCGAAGTTTATGACCGACCAGGATCCACATGGAGCTGCAGACGTTTAGGAAACATAATAAATATAAAATAAAACACACATAATCAACAGAAATACAACATACATGATAAATAATAGGAACAAATACAGCAAAGTGCACTAAATATGATAAATGAGGTAAATCAGTGTAACGAGTCCAGTAAACATGATAAACACAGCAGGACTCCAGTCTGACTGCTCCTTCAAGCTGCCTCCTTCCCTCTCAGTGGTTCTGCTGTAAATCTGACTTCTGCGTCCTGCAGTGTTCAACAACCCGCGGGTTCAGGGGAAGAAGACGGTTCTGGAGAAGCTGGGTGAGGTGGTGGACATCCTGAAGAAGGCCGGCCCCGGTTCGGACCAGAACCAGCAGCTGGCTGCTGTCCTCTTCATCACCAGGCTGCTGGAGGAGAAAGGAGCTCAGGAGAAGAACTCCATGAGGAGCGACTCGGCCCAGACTATACGGTGAGGAACCGAGGCGGGACCAGAACCGAGTACGACCCAGTAAATACAGAGTCGCAGTATTTCTGCAACACATTCAACAGAACAGAGTGGCTCCAAACCCAGAATAAGACAGGTCTAAGTAATACGGGTTCTACACTATGTTCTCTCTGAATGTTTGGACCAGAACCAGGAGGGAGGAAGGTTCTGGTTCTACTGGATCTGCTTGAAACAAACACTTTGGTTCCTGGTCTGTTAGAACAGTTTCAGTCGGATGTCAAAGCGAACTTCATTGTCAGTGTCTCAATGTTCTCAGAGTCAAGAACAGGTTCTCATGTTCAAAGAATAATAATAATAAGGAACCCAGCAAACCTGGATCTGGAGCAGCTCAGACCCAGATCCAAACCACACGAGGAGTTCAAGGACCTGCTCGTTCTTTGTGATTCTAGTTTCTGGCTGATAAATGGAATCATTTGGTTTTTTGAGTTAAACCTGCTGGTGGGTGTTGGTGTCGGAACCCTTAACCCTAAATAAAGTTATAAGCCTGTTGTAATGCTAGCTTAGTTTAAATAAAGTTATAGAACTGTTGTAATGCTAGCTTAGTTTAAATAAAGTTATAGAACTGTTGTAATGCTAGCTTAGTTTAAATAAAGTTAAGAGCCTGTTGTAATGCTGGCTTAGTTTAAATAAAGTTATAGAACTGTTGTAGTGCTAGCTTAGTTTAAATAAAGTTATAGAACTGTTGTAATGCTAGCTTAGTTTAAATAAAGTTATAGAACTGTTGTGGTGCTGGCTTAGTTTAAATAAAGTTAAGAGCTTGTTGTAATGCTAGCTTAGTTTAAATAAAGTTAAGAGCTTGTTGTAATGCTAGCTTAGTTTAAATAAAGTTAAGAGCTTGTTGTAATGCTAGCTTAGTTTAAATAAAGTTAAGAGCCTGTTGTAATGCTGGCTTAGTTTAAATAAAGTTATAGAACTGTTGTAGTGCTAGCTTAGTTTAAATAAAGTTATAGAACTGTTGTAATGCTAGCTTAGTTTAAATAAAGTTATAGAACTGTTGTGGTGCTAGCTTAGTTTAAATAAAGTTAAGAGCTTGTTGTAATGCTAGCTTAGTTTAAATAAAGTTAAGAGCTTGTTGTAATGCTAGCTTAGTTTAAATAAAGTTAAGAGCTTGTTGTAATGCTAGCTTAGTTTAAATAAAGTTAAGAGCCTGTTGTAATGCTGGCTTAGTTTAAATAAAGTTAAGAGCTTGTTGTAATGCTGGCTTAGTTTAAATAAAGTTATGAGCCTGTTGTAGTGCTAGCTTAGTTTAAATAAAGTTATGAGCCTGTTGTAATGCTAGCTTAGTTTAAATAAAGTTATAGAACTGTTGTAATGCTGGCTTAGTTTAAATAAAGTTGTGAGTTTGTTTCCTCCACAGGGATAAAGTCCTGAAGCTGCTGGTGGAGCTGCTCGGCTCCTCCTCCAGAGACGTGGTTGTGAGCACGCTCAGACTGACCCACCTGCTGATGCTGAAGTATGAGTGGCGGGTTTCCTTCGCCACGGAGGGCGGAGTCAAAGCCGTGCTGTCCTGCATGCAGGAGTTCTCGTCCGTCACTCACGTGCAGCAGCTGGCCCTGGCGGTGAGAAACGCTCCGCTCACGTTACCCGCCGCCGCTTGGCGATGATCTCATGATGTGTCCTCTTCCTGTCAGACTCTGAAGGTCATCACCGGCGCCAGCAAACACGACCTGCGCAGCGTCGGCAGCAGCCTGCCGCTGTCCGAGGCCGGAACCCAGGTGATGCTGGAGATCTTCGCCAGCATCGGCTCGGCCACACCTGAAGGCTCCAGAGGGCTGCTGGACGCCATTCCTGCCGCCATCGAGCTCATGTTGAAGACCAAAGGGTGAGAGGAGGCCTGTCAATCAATAATCAATAATCAGTCAGGACAGACCCGACTGATTATTGATTATTGATTATCTGTGCAGCTGCAGGCTGTCTGTGATTATTGATTATTGATTATCTGTGCAGCTGCAGGCTGTCTGTGATTATTGATAATTGATTATCTGTGCAGCTGCAGGCTGTCTGTGATTATTGATTATCTGTGCAGCTGCAGGCTGTCTGTGATTATTGATTATCTGTGCAGCTGCAGGCTGTCTGTGATTATTGATTATCTGTGCAGCTGCAGGCTGTCTGTGATTATTGATTATCTGTGCAGCTGCAGGCTGTCTGTGACTATTGATTATCTGTGCAGCTGCAGGCTGTCTGTGATTATTGATTATCTGTGCAGCTGCAGGCTGTCGGTGCGTAACGGGCTGCTGGTCATCATCATGCTCATCTCCAGCCATAAGAGTCTGGCGGAGCAGCTGGTGGCCTGTGATGTCACCGCCGTCCTGAAGAAGTGTCTGACGCTGTCCAGAGCTGAGACCATGTTGGCCATCATCGCCCTCAACCACATCTCCATGGTGCACAAGCTGGACAGCAAAGGTCTGAGAGTATAAAGAGCTGTTGTTTATTCTGCAGAGCAGAGGTGGAGCTGAACACCTCTCCCTGCTAATGTTAGCATCAGACATGCTGGTATGAAAATCCAATGTTAGCATAAAAAATGCTAATGCTGCAGGAACAACGGTAGCATGAAAAAAAATTTTAAAAAACAACATGAAAAACTAGTATTTACACTAGTGTGTGTGTGTGTGTGTGTGTGTGTGTGTGTGTGTGTGTGTGTGTGTGTGTAGAGTGCCGTGAGCAGCTGGACTTTAAGGACACTGAGCTACAGATGTTACTTGTCAGTCTGAAGGAACTGACGTCAACCAAAGAGGTGATTCCGACTCTGGAGCAGCTGCTGTGTGACGAAGCTCTGCAGCTGGAGGAGGAACGCAACCAGGTGGACACACACACACACACACACACACACACACACACACACACACACACACACACAGCCTGACCTCTTCAGATCATCGGTCCTTCATCTTCAACTGTATTAATGATCAGTTTTGCCGTCATACTGAGAGGTGGATCCACATTTGTCACCTTTAATGGACTCTTTCATCATTTCTGAGCCTCAGCGTTGAGGACACGGATGGTCCTTCCATTGTCTCTAACTGTTCTGACCAACCTCCTACCAACATGCTGATAGGAGCCTTAAAGTTTACCCAGAATGCACTTGTTAAAGTTTCCTCTGGTGGATGATCAGAAACCAGAAACACATCCAGGAACCACTGATGGTTTCTAGGACTCTATGTCAGACATTAGACTGTTCACACTAGGAGACATCCCATAATACTGATGCTACAGCTGGGTTGCATGGCTTCATTAAATCCACTGAAGCCAATGTTGGGTTTGACACTGATCGATCCTCCTGCTGTTGGGTAACTTTGTGGGGTTTGAATCTTGTTTCCTGTCTACCTGTCCAGGTAACCAGCAGTCGGGACACCTATCAGGACCTGGTGCGTCTGATGGAGCAGCACCGAGCCGACCGGGCCGCCCAGCTCTCCATCCTCAGGTACCGACCCGCCTGACAGCCACACTGCTGCTTTTGTAAGGCCTCGTCTGATTGGCTGTTTCCTCCCGCAGGATCCTCAACAAGTTCCTGGACAACTACCAGGAGGATGTGCTGCCGTGGCACGAGAGCATCGAGCCCTGCCTGTCCTCCATGACGGCCTTCATCAACGACAGAGAGGTGAGCTCAGCAGCCATGCGGCGGCCATGCAGCGGCCATGCGGCGGCCATGCGGCGGCCATGCGGCGGCCATGCGGCAGCCATGCGGCAGCCATGCGGCAGCCATGCGACAGCCATGCGGCAGCCATGCGGCAGCAGCGTGTAACCTGCTGTGATGCTCCCACAGGTGGTGCAGCTGTTCATCCGCTTCCTGTACCGGCTGGCGTCGCTGAACAAAGACTACGCCGTGGTGATGTGCCGGCTCGGTACCAAGGAGGCTCTGGTGAAGGCTCTGGACAAACACAGCACCAACCTGCTGCTGGTCACCGAGCTCAGAGACCTCATCACCGACTGTGAGAAGTACGCCAGCCTCTACAAGAAGATGACCACCAGCGTCCTGGCAGGCTGCATCCAGGTAACCAAAGGGGGCGGAGCCACAAACATGACCTCTAAGCCTCGGTCTGATTTACATGGCGAGGACACGGCAGGTTCAGTCCGGCCAGAGAGCAGTTTAGGGCATCAGGTTCTACTGATGCTAGAGCCAAGCCTCAGGATCTCTGGGGGTCTTTGTAGAGTCTGTGGATCCGTTCAGCCTCCATGTTGGTCCTCACATTGCTGATGCTCAGGTTCTGGAGCTTCTCAGTTCAGCGTTTGACCTGTTCTGCTTCCTGTCAGATGGTGCTGGGTCAGATCGAGGAGCATCGCCGCAGCCATCAGCCGATCAACATCCCCTTCTTCGACGTGTTCCTCAGGAACCTGTGTCAAGGTGAGTCCTGGTCCGGCTGGGTTCTGCTCTGACACCTGGCCACGCCTGAATGTTAACACGAGCCTGCTTCAGGTTCCAGTGTGGAGCTGAAGGAGGATAAATGCTGGGAGAAGGTGGAGGTGTCGTCCAATCACCATCGAGCGAACAAACTGACCGACAAGAACCCCAAAACCTACTGGGAGTCCAACGGCTGCACCGGCTCGCACTTCATCAACATCTACATGCACAAAGGTGTCGTCATCAGGTACACAAGGTCGTCTCTGATTGGTTTAGTGGGGAGTCGGCTGTTTGTAACGATGAAGTTTTACACATGAAACAGGTTTCCTCCGTCACATGATCCTGCTCTTAGCCCCACCCACAGCAGCTGTGATTGGTTCAAAGAAGCACAATAACTACACAAATACTACACTATAGATTAATGAGGAGCAGTCAGACCATTCTACACTATAGATTAATGAGGAGCAGTCAGACCATTCTACAATATAGAATAATGAGGAGCAGTCAGACCATTCTACACTATAGATTAATGAGGAGCAGTCAGACCATTCTACACTACATAACAAGGAGCAGTCAGACCATTCTACAATATAGAACAATGAGGAGCAGTCAGACCATTCTACACTATAGATTAATGAGGAGCAGTCAGACCATTCTACACTATAGATTAATGAGGAGCAGTCAGACCATTCTATACTATAGATTAATGAGGAGCAGTCAGACCATTCTACAATACAGAATAATGAGGAGCAGTCAGACCATTCTACACTATAGATTAATGAGGAGCAGTCAGACCATTCTACACTATAGATCAATGAGGAGCAGTCAGACCATTCTACACTACAGAATAACAAGGAGCAGTCAGACCATTCTACACTACAGAATAATGAGGAGCAGTCAGACCATTCTACACTACAGAATAATGAGGAGCAGTCAGACCATTCTACACTACAGAATAATGAGGAGCAGTCAGACCATTCTACACTACAGAATAATGAGGAGCAGTCAGACCATTCTACACTACAGATTAATGAGGAGCAGTCAGACCATTCTACACTACAGAATAACAAGGAGCAGTCAGACCATTCTACACTACAGAATAATGAGGAGCAGTCAGACCATTCTACACTACAGAATAATGAGGAGCAGTCAGACCATTCTATACTATAGAATAAACTGTCCAAACGACACCAGCTCTGATCCGGTTGTGTCTCTGCTCAGACAACTCGCTATCCTGGTGGCCAGCGAGGACTCGAGCTACATGCCAGCCCGGATTCTGGTTCTGGGAGGAGACGACCCGACCAACATCAACACGGAGCTGAACACGGTGAGTCCACGAAGAAGAACCTGATCAGATGTGTTGGTTCTTCATCCAAACCTTGATCCGGTCTGTCACCGTGTGTCTGTGTCTGCAGGTGAACGTGACTCCGTCGGCCAGCCGAGTGGTTCTGCTGGAAAACATGACCAGGTTCTGGTCCATCATCCAGATCCGGATCAAGAGATGCCAGCAGGTCAGATCAGAGTTCTGGTTTCATCAGGTTCTGGTCCTCCTGCAGGTCCTGACCTTTCTCCTCTTCCTCACAGGGCGGCATCGACACCCGGGTCCATGGCTTCGAGGTTCTGGGTCCGAAGCCGACGTTCTGGCCCGTGTTCAAGGAGCAGCTGTGCTGTCGGACCTACCTGTTCTACAGCACCAAGGCCCACACCTGGTGCCAGGAGGTGATGGAGGACAAGACGCAGCTGCTGCAGCTCTTCAACAAGTACGACTACTGCAAAAATACTGCAAAAATACTGCAAAAAATACTGCAGGAATACTGCAAAATACTGTAAAGTACTGCAGTTAATACAGTTAAATTAAAACAGCTGATGTGTGTGTCTGTGTTGTGTGTCTATGTTGTTACTATGTTGTGTGTCTGTGTTGTGTGTCTGTGTTGTGTGTCTGTGTTGTGTGTCTGTGTGTGTTGTGTGTCTGCAGACTGAACAGCGCTCTGAGACATGAGCAGATGTTTGCTGATCGTTTTCTTCCGGACGCTGAAGCAGCTGAAGCTCTGGGACGAACCTGCTGGGAGGCTCTGATCACACCCATAGTGCACAGCATCACACAGACAGGTACACAACAGACACACAACACACCCACAGTACACACTCTAACACACACAAACTATACAAATATGAAAATATTTTATGAGTTTTTTAAATATTTGATGAATGTTTTTCTTACTTGGTGATTTTTGCTGTCATTATGTAACAGCAGCAGGTTTCAACAGAACCGTGGCTTCATTACTAATAAAAGGTTTGAGTCATTAAAGTGAAACTGCGGCCAGTAAAGTTCTGGAACTTGTTTGCCTTTTACCCAGAATCCTCGGCGTTCAGCCCGCTGTCATGGCTGCTCAGCGAATACCTGGATAACGCCGAGTCGGCTCGCCGCTGTAAGAGCCGGGCGGCCATCTTTAACTCCAGAGTGCGACGCCTGACTCACCTGCTGGTCCACGTGGACACGAGTCACAGCGACGGCGAGGAGCTCAAACCGCCCGTCAAGTCCAGTGAGTCCGATCAATACCGATTATTTTCTGATCACTGATCCCAGCAGCTGATGTGACTCAGATTTTAGAATCAGTCTGTATGAAGCTACAAACAGAACGTCGCTGCTTTATTATCCAACCAGTTCTGACCTGAAACATCAGCTCTAATTGATCAGCTGATTAGTCTGGTTAGTAATCAAAGAAAACACTGATAATCAATATTGATTTTAATAGTTTTGGACAAAATGACACACCTGAGGACGTACGGATAAGGTGATGTGTTTTATTGACGAAATGATGAATTAATCATTGAAAAAATATGAACAAAAAACGACAGTAAATAAAGATAAAAAATAGTCCTAACAAAACAGTTCTAAAAGAGCTGCAGTACTACTACGACTAAAAATAGTTCATAAAAATACCGTTTGTAAAATAACTGTTGAAAATAAGACTTGATCATCATCATCATCAATAAAGATAATAGCTATAAAACAGACGTAGTCGTAGTTGACAAGCCTGCCGCTCCAGAAGGACCCCGCCATGACGAAACCTTTTGATTAGGATGAAGTTCCTTTTGAAATGTGGCTCCGTGAAGCTGAACTGAAAACAGACGCTAAACCACTTCCTGTGTTTTCTTCTTCGTTAGTCGTCGACATGCTGAGCAGAGTTTAATGTGTTTGAGAAGCTGAACTAAAGTTTGTTTTGTTTCCAGAAGGTCTCAACAGAAGCAAAGAGCTGAAGAGTAAGTAAAGCTGCGTTCAGAGGCGTCTTCTTTGTTTACACTGCTCTGACATTTCATGTGTCCACATGAGGACCGGGAGGCGTCGCGGCGCCTCCTGCTGGCGGCTTTACATTAATACACAGAAGAGAGGTTGGACGATACTTTCAGTTAATACAGATCATTTAACGTGTTCGTAGCATGAGTTTTGTTCAGTGAGGAGGTGGTCGGCCAGTCCTTGGTATCTTTCACACCTCTGGAGAACACATACAAGTGTCCAGCAGGGGGCGCTGCGAGCTTCCTCCTCCTCGTCTGAACTGAAACATCAGCTTCCTTCAGACAAACTGGTCATCAGGACGTTTCAGCTCCATGTTTTCTTTCAGTTGGACTGTTTTTAAACCTGCTGTTCGCATCACTACACTGACGTGTTTCTTTTCAGAGTAAAAGAAGAACCGAACAGAGGCGCTGCTTTAACTTTACGTTTGTGGCTGCTGTTGTTTACGTTTCATTTTCTGATCAAATTCATCGACGACGGTCTTCATGCAGAAAACCAACCGTTTTAAATGTTGTCTTCCAGATGGGAAAGAAGGTAAAAACAAAGACTCTGCTGCAGCTTCTTCCTCCACCTCCTCTTCTTCAGCCAAACCCAAAGTGAAAAGCAGCAGCAGCATTGCAGGCATCGCCCTCTGCTGGCAGGGAGTGGTACAGCGACAGGTGGGTCACACTTCCTGTTCTGCTCTGTTATCTCCACCTGTGGAGGTCTGATGCCGTGACTCCTCTCTCTCAGGTGAAGAAGTTCCTGGAGTCGAGCTGCAGCCTGCCGGACTTTGTGGAACGTTACCGAACGCTGTACCTGCGGCTGAAGAACGCCATGGAGGAGCTGTTCGGACAGCAGACCGCCTTCGTCCTCGCTCTGCGACACGGATTCTCTGCTGCGTTGCTGCAGCTGTCCATCCTCAGAGCCATGCACGTGAGTCCAACACGCTGGTTTATGGTCAGGAAAACATCTGTCTGGTGTCTGGAGACCGGATCAGAACTCCTGAAACTAAACCGGACTAAAAAGTGAACATTTCAATGGTAACTTCAGCTTAAACCAGACTTCAGTTTGATGGTTTAACTGACTAAACCCAGCTCTGATTCCTCAGAGAAATCCTGGTTTAAGACTAGAGTCACTGTGAACGTACTTTCTAGTTTAAACAAGTCTTGATGTGGATGTAAACCAGGCTTAGATCAGTCACAAACCGGGCTTAGATCAGTCTTATATCAGGCTTAGATCAGTCACAAACCGGGCTTAGATCAGACATAATCCTGGCTTAGACGTAAGCTGGGTTTAGATTGATTTCAAAGTGAATACCAAAGTAAGTCTAGCTTAACCAGTCCCAGAGCTGAGCTCTACACCTCAGGCCGTAACATAGTTTTATATCTTTAAATCAGGTTTAATTTGAGTGTTAACCAGACTTTAATCAGTCCTGGTTAATTGAATTGTCCATGAGAGCCTTAAATTAAGTCAGTAACTGAGCTTAGGTCTGGTTTAACTCCGACTTTCCCTAAACGTCCTGGTCACCAGGATGTCACCGGTTTTAAATCAGGCCTTTAAACTCTGCTTGAAGTTTGAACCAGACTTAAACCCGGCTCTTTGTCCTCACAGACCTCCAGATATTTGTGATTTAAGTCTGTCTTAACTCAGCTTAAGCCTGGATTTAGAAACCGTTGTGGATAATAGCTCGTTACTGCAGGTGTGATGACGTGTTTCTGTGTCGGCAGGTGAGCGAGCGTTTTGCTCAGTACATCGATCAGATGATCCAGGCCAGCGGAGCGGCTTCCGGCAGCGTCGAGACTCTGGAGCGGCTGCAGCAGTTTCTGGAGCCAATGCTCTTCCTGTCGGGCCTGGAACTCGCCAACACCTTCGAGCATTTCTACAGGTCTGAGCTGCAGCAGAACCAGAACCAGAACCAGACCGTCTGAGCGGCGTGGAGCCGGGTATTGATGAGTGTCTGTGTGCAGGTATTACCTGGGCGACCGGCTGCTGGCTCAGGGGAACGTCTGGCTGGAGAGCGCCGTCATCGACCAGATCGGCAGTTGCTTCCCGAGTCGCTTCCCCCAGCAGATGATGAAGAACCTGAGCGAGTCGGCCGAGCTGCAGCAGGAGTTCCACCTGTACCGGCTGCAGCAGCTGGACCGGCGCCTGCAGGAGCACGACCAGGTCAGCAGAACCCCACAGAACCTGCAGTTCTAGAAGTTCAAAGAGTTAAAATCCTGCTGGAACACAACCTCATGAGCACTTTGTCCTTCACTTGTTCCTGTAGATGATGGAGGACGAGTGGGCGGAGTCAGAGGACGAGGCCGAGGTCCAGGTTCTGGTTCTGTCTCCGCGCTGCTGGGCCGTTTCCTCGCTCTGCTTCCTGGACGAACCTACAAAGCATTTTCCATCAGAACTCTGCTCCTACCTGAACCAGTTCACCCAGTTCTACACCCACAGTCAGTACCAGTTCACCCAGTTCACCCCGTTCTACACCCACAGTCAGCAGGTCTGACCCGGTCCAGTAGTGTTGCTAACCAGTGAACCGGTCACCTGTCTGCAGGTCAGTCCATGTACGGTCTGAGTCACTCCAAGCCTCGGCGGCTGCAGTGGACGTGGCTCGGACACGCTGAGCTGCAGTTTGGCTGCTGGACGCTGCACGTTTCTACGCTGCAGATGTTCATCCTGCTGCAGTTCAACAACCACCAGGTGGCACACACACACACACACACACACACACACACACACACACACACACACACACACACACACACACACACACACACACACAACAGAGACATGACAGACACAGAAAACACACACACCAGCAACTCCTCTGGGTCTTAGTGCCCGCCCCTTCCTGACCACAGAGCGACTGTTGTGTGTGTTTCTGACGGTTGTGTGTGTTTCTGACTGTTGTGTGTTTCTGACTGTTGTGTGTGTTTCTGACTGTTTTGTGTGTTTCTGACTGTTGTGTGTGTTTCTGACTGTTGTGTGTGTTACTGACTGTTGTGTGTTTCTGACTGTTGTGTGTGTTTCTGACTGTTGTGTGTTTCTGACTGTTTTGTGTGTTTCTGACTGTTGTGTGTGTTTCTGACTGTTGTGTGTGTTTCTGACTGGTGTGTGTTTCTGACTGGTGTGTGTTTGTGACTGTTGTGTGTGTTTCTGACTGTTGTGTGTTTCTGACTGTTTTGTGTGTTTCTGACTGTTGTGTGTGTTTCTGACTGTTGTGTGTTTCTGACTGTTTTGTGTGTTTCTAACTGTTGTGTGTGTTTCTGACTGTTGTGTGTGTTTCTGACTGTTTTGTGTGTTTCTGACTGTTGTGTGTGTTTCTGACTGTTCTGTGTGTTTCTGACTGTTGTGTGTGTTTCTGACTGTTGTGTGTTTCTGACTGTTGTGTGTTTCTGACTGTTGTGTGTGTTACTGACTGTTGTGTGTGTTTCTGACTGTTGTGTGTGTTTCTGACTGTTGTGTGTTTCTGACTGTTGTGTGTTTCTGACTGTTGTGTGTGTTTCTGACTGTTTTGTGTGTTTCTGACTGTTCTGTGTGTTTCTGACTGTTCTGTGTGTTAATGACTGTTGTGTGTGTTTCTGACTGTTGTGTGTGTTACTGACTGTTGTGTGTGTTACTGACTGTTGTGTGTGTTTCTGACTGTTGTGTGTGTTTCTGACTGTTGTGTGTTTCTGACTGTTGTGTGTTTCTGACTGTTGTGTGTGTTTCTGACTGTTGTGTGTGTTTGTGACTGTTCTGTGTGTTTCTGACTGTTCTGTGTGTTAATGACTGTTGTGTGTGTTTCTGACTGTTGTGTGTGTTTCTGACTGTTGTGTGTGTTTCTGACTGTTGTGTGTTTCTGACTGTTGTGTGTGTTTCTGACTGTTTTGTGTGTTTCTGACTGTTGTGTGTGTTTCTGACTGTTGTGTGTGTGTTTCTGACTGTTGTGTGTGTTTCTGACTGTTGTGTGTTTCTGACTGTTGTGTGTGTTTCTGACTGTTGTGTGTTTCTGACTGTTTTGTGTGTTTCTGACTGTTGTGTGTGTTTCTGACTGTTGTGTGTGTTTCTGACTGTTTTGTGTGTTTCTGACTGTTGTGTGTGTTTCTGACTGTTGTGTGTGTTTCTGACTGTTGTGTGTTTCTGACTGTTGTGTGTTTCTGACTGTTCTGTGTGTTACTGACTGTTGTGTGTGTTTCTGACTGTTGTGTGTGTTTCTGACTGTTGTGTGTTTCTGACTGTTGTGTGTTTCTGACTGTTGTGTGTGTTTCTGACTGTTTTGTGTGTTTCTGACTGTTCTGTGTGTTTCTGACTGTTCTGTGTGTTAATGACTGTTGTGTGTGTTTCTGACTGTTGTGTGTGTTTCTGACTGTTGTGTGTGTGTCTGTAGGAGGTGTGTGTTACTGACTGTTGTGTGTGTGTTTCTGACTGGTGTGTGTTTCTGACTGTTGTGTGTTTGTGACTGTTGTGTGTGTTTCTGACTGTTGTGTGTTTCTGACTGTTTTGTGTGTTTCTGACTGTTGTGTGTGTTTCTGACTGTTGTGTGTTTCTGACTGTTTTGTGTGTTTCTAACTGTTGTGTGTGTTTCTGACTGTTGTGTGTGTTTCTGACTGTTTTGTGTGTTTCTGACTGTTGTGTGTGTTTCTGACTGTTCTGTGTGTTTCTGACTGTTGTGTGTGTTTCTGACTGTTGTGTGTTTCTGACTGTTGTGTGTTTCTGACTGTTGTGTGTGTTACTGACTGTTGTGTGTGTTTCTGACTGTTGTGTGTGTTTCTGACTGTTGTGTGTGTTTCTGACTGTTGTGTGTTTCTGACTGTTGTGTGTTTCTGACTGTTGTGTGTGTTTCTGACTGTTTTGTGTGTTTCTGACTGTTCTGTGTGTTTCTGACTGTTCTGTGTGTTAATGACTGTTGTGTGTGTTTCTGACTGTTGTGTGTTTCTGACTGTTGTGTGTTTCTGACTGTTGTGTGTGTTTCTGACTGTTTTGTGTGTTTCTGACTGTTCTGTGTGTTTCTGACTGTTCTGTGTGTTAATGACTGTTGTGTGTGTTTCTGACTGTTGTGTGTGTTACTGACTGTTGTGTGTGTTACTGACTGTTGTGTGTGTTTCTGACTGTTGTGTGTGTTTCTGACTGTTGTGTGTTTCTGACTGTTGTGTGTTTCTGACTGTTGTGTGTGTTTCTGACTGTTGTGTGTGTTTCTGACTGTTGTGTGTTTCTGACTGTTGTGTGTGTTGTGTGTGTTTCTGACTGTTGTGTGTTTCTGACTGTTGTGTGTTTCTGACTGTTGTGTGTGTTTCTGACTGTTGTGTGTGTTTCTGACTGTTGTGTGTTTCTGACTGTTGTGTGTTTCTGACTGTTGTGTGTGTTTCTGACTGTTTTGTGTGTTTCTGACTGTTCTGTGTGTTTCTGACTGTTCTGTGTGTTAATGACTGTTGTGTGTGTTTCTGACTGTTCTGTGTGTTAATGACTGTTGTGTGTGTTTCTGACTGTTGTGTGTGTTTCTGACTGTTGTGTGTGTTTCTGACTGTTGTGTGTTTCTGACTGTTGTGTGTGTTTCTGACTGTTTTGTGTGTTTCTGACTGTTGTGTGTGTTTCTGACTGTTGTGTGTGTTTCTGACTGTTGTGTGTGTTTCTGACTGTTGTGTGTGTTTCTGACTGTTGTGTGTTTCTGACTGTTGTGTGTGTTTCTGACTGTTGTGTGTTTCTGACTGTTTTGTGTGTTTCTGACTGTTGTGTGTGTTTCTGACTGTTGTGTGTGTTTCTGACTGTTTTGTGTGTTTCTGACTGTTGTGTGTGTTTCTGACTGTTGTGTGTGTTTCTGACTGTTGTGTGTTTCTGACTGTTGTGTGTTTCTGACTGTTCTGTGTGTTACTGACTGTTGTGTGTGTTTCTGACTGTTGTGTGTGTTTCTGACTGTTGTGTGTTTCTGACTGTTGTGTGTTTCTGACTGTTGTGTGTGTTTCTGACTGTTTTGTGTGTTTCTGACTGTTCTGTGTGTTTCTGACTGTTCTGTGTGTTAATGACTGTTGTGTGTGTTTCTGACTGTTGTGTGTGTTTCTGACTGTTGTGTGTGTTTCTGACTGTTGTGTGTGTGTCTGTAGGAGGTGTGTGTTACTGACTGTTGTGTGTGTGTTTCTGACTGTTGTGTGTGTTTCTGACTGTTGTGTGTTTCTGACTGTTGTGTGTGTTACTGACTGTTGTGTGTTTCTGACTGTTGTGTGTGTTTCTGACTGTTGTGTGTGTTTCTGACTGTTGTGTGTTTCTGACTGTTGTGTGTGTTTCTGACTGTTGTGTGTGTTTCTGACTGTTGTGTGTGTTACTGACTGTTGTGTGTGTTTCTGACTGTTGTGTGTTTCTGACTGTTGTGTGTGTTACTGACTGTTGTGTGTGTTTCTGACTGTTGTGTGCGTTTCTGACTGTTGTGTGTGTTTCTGACTGTTGTGTGTTTCTGACTGTTGTGTGTTTCTGACTGTTGTGTGTGTTTCTGACTGTTGTGTGTGTTTCTGACTGTTGTGTGTTTCTGACTGTTGTGTGTGTTTCTGACTGTTGTGTGTGTTTCTGACTGTTGTGTGTGTTTCTGACTGTTGTGTGTGTTTCTGACTGTTGTGTGTTTCTGACTGTTGTGTGTGTTTCTGACTGTTGTGTGTGTTTCTGACTGTTGTGTGTGTTTCTGACTGTTGTGTGTGTTTCTGACTGTTGTGTGTGTTACTGACTGTTGTGTGTGTTTCTGACTGTTGTGTGTGTTACTGACTGTTGTGTGTGTTTCTGACTGTTGTGTGTGTTTCTGACTGTTGTGTGTGTTACTGACTGTTGTGTGCGTTTCTGACTGTTGTGTGTGTTTCTGACTGTTGTGTGTTTCTGACTGTTGTGTGTTTCTGACTGTTGTGTGTGTTTCTGACTGTTGTGTGTTTCTGACTGTTGTGTGTTTCTGACTGTTGTGTGTGTTTCTGACTGTTGTGTGTGTTTCTGACTGTTGTGTGTTTCTGACTGTTGTGTGTGTTTCTGACTGTTGTGTGTGTTTCTGACTGTTGTGTGTGTTTCTGACTGTTGTGTGTGTTTCTGACTGTTGTGTGTGTTACTGACTGTTGTGTGTGTTACTGACTGTTGTGTGTGTTTCTGACTGTTGTGTGTGTTTCTGACTGTTGTGTGCGTTTCTGACTGTTGTGTGTGTTTCTGACTGTTGTGTGTTTCTGACTGTTGTGTGTGTTTCTGACTGTTGTGTGTGTTTCTGACTGTTGTGTGTGTTTCTGACTGTTGTGTGTGTTACTGACTGTTGTGTGTGTTTCTGACTGTTGTGTGCGTTACTGACTGTTGTGTGCGTTACTGAGTGTTGTGTGCGTTACTGACTGTTGTGTGCGTTTCTGACTGTTGTGTGCGTTTCTGACTGTTGTGTGCGTTTCTGACTGTTGTGTGTTTCTGACTGTTGTGTGTTTCTGACTGTTGTGTGTGTTTCTGACTGTTGTGTGTTTCTGACTGTTGTGTGTTTCTGACTGTTCTGTGTTTCTGACTGTTGTGTGTGTTTCTGACTGTTGTGTGTTTCTGACTGTTGTGTGTGTTTCTGACTGTTGTGTGTGTTTCTGACTGTTGTGTGTTTCTGACTGTTGTGTGTGTTTCTGACTGTTGTGTGTGTTTCTGACTGTTGTGTGTGTTACTGACTGTTGTGTGTGTTTCTGACTGTTGTGTGTGTTACTGACTGTTGTGTGTGTTTCTGACTGTTGTGTGTGTTTCTGACTGTTGTGTGTGTTACTGACTGTTGTGTGTGTTTCTGACTGTTGTGTGCGTTTCTGACTGTTGTGTGTGTTTCTGACTGTTGTGTGTTTCTGACTGTTGTGTGTTTCTGACTGTTGTGTGTGTTTCTGACTGTTGTGTGTGTTTCTGACTGTTCTGTGTGTTACTGACTGTTGTGTGTGTTTCTGACTGTTGTGTGTGTTACTGACTGTTGTGTGTGTTTCTGACTGTTGTGTGTGTTACTGACTGTTGTGTGTGTTTCTGACTGTTGTGTGTGTTTCTGACTGTTGTGTGTTTCTGACTGTTGTGTGTGTTTCTGACTGTTGTGTGTTTCTGACTGTTGTGTGTGTTTCTGACTGTTGTGTGTGTTTCTGACTGTTGTGTGTGTTTCTGACTGTTGTGTGTGTTTCTGACTGTTGTGTGTGTTTCTGACTGTTGTGTGTGTTACTGACTGTTGTGTGTGTTACTGATTGTTGTGTGTGTTTCTGACTGTTGTGTGTGTTTCTGATTGTTGTGTGTGTTTCTGACTGTTGTGTGTGTTACTGACTGTTGTGTGTTTCTGACTGTTGTGTGTGTTTCTGACTGTTGTGTGTTTCTGACTGTTGTGTGTGTTTCTGACTGTTGTGTGTGTTTCTGACTGTTGTGTGTGTTTCTGACTGTTGTGTGTGTGTGTGTCTGCAGGAGGTGTGTGTTGAGTCTCTGCTGCAGGTGACGGGTCTGTCGGTTGCCGTCTTGCTTCACGCCCTGCAGCCGCTGATCAGTGACGGCGGCCCGCTGACCTGCAGCCCTCCGGACGATCCGAGTCACGGTGAGACGCTCGCCAACACGCCACCCCGCTCCTCCCTGTCTGACTCCACCCCTTTCTGTCTGACTCCACCCCTTTCTGTCTGACTCTGCCTCTTTCTGCTGCAGGTGTGCTGCGGCTGAACCAGCAGGTGGCGTCTCGCAGCGAGGGCGGCGTCCCGGCGTCCGTCCAGCTGCTGCCCAGACAGACGTACCTGAACGTGGACGAGGACGCGGCAGGAACTCTGGAGAGGAAGAGGAACTACATCTACTGCCTGATCGTCCACATCATGAAGCAGGAGAAGGAGATGCACATCGACAACCTCGTGTTCAAGGTCAGAGCTCACGGACTCCTGGTTGAACACGCTGAGCGACGGATGTGGAGGCCTGGTCTTCATTTAGAGAGGCTCCATGTACACCTGTGCTGGAAACACTGCCTGCAGTTCACCTGAACACTCTGAATCTGTAGAACCACAACCAGGAGGAGGTTCTGGTTCTACAGATTCTGGTTTATTTTTGGTAAATTCTTCACTGACCCGAGAATAAATAGATTTTAGTTTTCACTGTTTTAATTTTCCCGGTAGAACCAGAAGTTTTAAAGTTGAACCTCTGATCGTCTCGGTCTCTGACGGTGCTGAAGCTGACGGCTGCAGGTCAGAGCCGCTTTATCTGATACAACAGGCTCGGTTTAATGAAGCGGTTCTGCTGAAGCTCAGTTTGGGTTTCCAGCAGGACGTCGAGTCAGAGATGAGGAGTTCTGAGAATTCAGTGGTTCTTCTGTTCTTCAGTGTTTTCAAACCCCCGCCAGGTTCTGGTGTTCAGCCGTGAGTCCTGCTGGTTCTGATGCACAGATGAATCCTTTGTTCTCCTCCAGGTTCTGGACTCGTGTCAGAAGCAGGAAGCGTCGCGGTCGCCGGGCGGCGGCAGCTTCAGCTGCAGCACCGGCGACGTTCTGTCCTGCATCATGCACGTCATCAGCAAAGGCTGCATCCGCCGCAACGAGGAGAACCCTCACATCGTGGAGTTCCTCCCCGAGGACCCGTCCACGCCGCAGAAAGGCCAGGCCCAGTTCTCCTTCAGCCGGGCCGAGATCCGGAAGGACGGCGCCGACAGCCAGGCCGACATCAGGTGTGACCTCTGACCTCACACACCTCCAACCTGCCTGCTCCCTCACTGAGTTCTGTTAGGACCATCACTGATCAATGGTTGTATTGATTATTGGCGTAACGGGTCTGATCACTTTAACAGAATAAACTTTACCGCTGATCGAGCGGAGCTTTTCTTTAAGTCAGTCTTTATGTTCAGTGTCGGAGAAACTAACCCTGCTGCTGATGAGAGCAGCAGCTGTTTGATTAACTAATTAACTCTAACGAACCAGAACCAGCTGATTGGCTCAGCCTCACTCAGAGCTCAGAACCCTGATGTATGAACAGAAATCACTCTGTTGGATTTGCTCCATGTAAATATCAGACATTAAATGCTCTATGAAAGACGTGTGCTCTTCTTTTGTTTCCATTAAACCTAAAACCAGACTGATGTTCTGGTCCAGAGTCGGTCAGACTGATGGTGGAGGGCTGGACTGAGATAGAACCAGGAGCTGAAGATAGTCTGACTGATACCGAGACAAACGGTAGTGAGCTGGTCCCGGCTCAGAGCCTCAGTCCATGTCATCAGACACAGACGAGGATTCTCTGCTTTAGTTCCTCTAAACTGAATATTTAGGACTTGTGGACGTTTGAAAACTCCACTTTCAGCTCTGCCAAGTTGTGAGACAGTTTGTCATCGACTGATGAGAATCAGATGAACAGTCGTTAGAAGCAGCTGAACGTCTGCTGTCACCTGCTGTAGGTCATAAGCTGCTGGTTGTTTCCTGCCAGTAGGCGGCGCTGCAGGAAGACGTGGCTTTAAATGCGTCTCCTGACAGCTCAGTGTGTATTAGTGTGTGTTTTTGGTGTATATTTGTGTGTGTGTGTTGCAGTCTGGTACCGGTACCGCGGCGGTTCGAGGACGGAGTTCTGGATGCGGTTCTGTTCTCGATGGGTCGGACGATGACGCAGGAGGAGGTCCGACAGCTGATGCAGAGGACGGTCCAACAGGTGAGATCTGAGACCAGCTACTAGCTACAGCCAGTAACTATCTGATGGAACCAGCTCACAGTAATCAGATTACTTCTCTGTAGACTTCCATCTTCAGCAGACTGGGACTCATCTGGTCAGTCAGTGTCCTGGTTCCTCTTAGTCCTGGTCTAGAAGCTCTGGTCTGATGTTGTTCTCTGGATAAATCTTCCTCTTCTCCATCTGGTCAGCCAGTGTTCTGGTTCCTCCTCAGACCTTCATGGAGCATCTCTAAACGTCATCAGCACCTTTATCTACCATCACACTCCACCTCCGTGCTTCACTGTCAGGACTATGATCCACTGTGGTGGTCCTGGTCAGGTTCTGGACTCCATCTGAGCCCAACTCATTGATCTTCATGTGACCAAACAATGTTCTCCAGCATCCATCAGGCTTCTCTTCATCTTCTTTAGCTCCATCTGGAAGTTTAGTTGTGAGCAGCAGCCAGGTTTAGTTGTGGTCCTCCGTCCATAGAGGTTGATGTTCTCCAGGCTCCTCCACACTGTCTGAGCTCCACACTAACTCTGGTCTCCATTGATCAGCCCTGGTCCAAGTGTGAAGCAGCTGCCGTCTGTTGTCCACAGCTAGATAGTGAAAGTAGTTCCCTGTCCGTGGAGTCATTGTAGGAGCTCTGATCAGTGCTACTATGGCTCCTTCTAGACCTCCTGGTTCCTGCTGACACTGGGCTTCACTGGTTCTTAGTGGATCACTGGTCTTCCTGGATCCTTTTCCATCTTTGTCCAGTCTCACAGTCACATTGTTCACTTCCTCTGTTCACTTCTTCTCCATGTGGAGCCATGATGCAGACATAGATAGACCCAGTCCATAGGTCCAGACCTGGTCCATAGATAGACCCAGTCCACAGGTCCAGACCTGGTCCATAGATAGACCCAGTCCACAGGTCCAGACCTGGTCCATAGATAGACCCAGTCCACAGGTCCAGACCTGGTCCATAGATAGACCCAGTCCACAGGTCCAGACCTGGTCCATAGGTAGACCCAGTCCACAGGTCCAGACCTGGTCCATAGGTAGACCCAGTCCACAGGTCCAGACCTGGTCCATAGGTAGACCCAGTCCACAGGTCCAGACCTGGTCCATAGGTAGACCCAGTCCACAGGTCCAGACCTGGTCCATAGGTAGACCCAGTCCACAGGTCCAGACCTGGTCCATAGGTAGACCCAGTCCACAGGTCCAGACCTGGTCCATAGGTAGACCCAGTCCACAGGTCCAGACCTGGTCCATAGGTAGACCCAGTCCACAGGTCCAGACCTGGTCCATAGATAGACCCAGTCCACAGGTCCAGACCTGGTCCATAGATAGACCCAGTCCACAGGTCCAGACCTGGTCCATAGACAGACCCAGTCCACAGGTCCAGACCTGGTCCATAGATAGACCCAGTCCATAGGTCCAGACCTGAGGAGGTTCTCAGTAGAACCAGGGTCACCATAAGACTGATGGAACCACAGCTGGACTCTACTGAGTTTCTACTTTGAGTCTGAATTGTGATATAGTCAGGTGATCTGTGTGTTCTCAGGTTTCAGGGACTCTGAGTTTGGACCTGGACCGGGCCGAACACCTGCTGGTCCACTGTAAGTGGAACGTGGACCTGCTGGTGCAGCGCTACACTGACGACCCCGATGCCCTCATCATGGCTGCCGGCCTCAAGTGTCGGAACCCTCAGCCACCGCCGAGTCCCGCCTCCACCTGCCCCGTCTGCCTCGGGCCCAGAACCGGCGCCATGGAACCGGTGCTGTCGCTGAGCTGCATGCACTACTGCTGCCGGGTTGGTTATTGATCCATTGACACCCTGTTAGTGATCAGTCGCCGGCCATCAGTGCAGCTCTCATGCTGTGTTGCTGTGTTGCAGTCGTGCTGGCAGGAGTACCTGACGGCGAGGATCGAGCAGAACCTGGTGATGAACTGTAACTGTCCAATCACAGACTGCCAGGCTCAGCCCACCTCACACTTCTTCCTCAGCATTCTCACCGACAAGGACACCATCGCCAAGGTAACGCAGTCAGCTGACCTCACACGTGTCGTCTGATAGGTTCCCCTGTGTCACGTGACCGATGTTTCCTTCCTGCAGTATGAGAACGCGCTGCTGCGAGGCTACGTGGAGTGTTGCTCCAACCTCACCTGGTGCACCAACCCGCAGGGCTGCGACCAGATCCTCTGCAAGGAGAACATGGGCAGCATGGGCACCTGCTCCAAGTGCTGCTGGTCCTCCTGCTTCAGCTGCAACTTCCCCGAGGTCCGTCTGCGCACACACAAAACATGCAACAGACACGCAACACGCAGCAGACATTTAATTACATCGGTAACTCCGAGACTTTTGTCCCCAGGCATTTGTCAGGTGTTACCCCTGTGTATTAATACCCCCCAGGTGTTACCCCTGTGTATTATCTGCCCCCAGGTGTTACCCCTGTGTATTAATACCCCCCAGGTGTTACCCCTGTGTATTAATACCCCCCAGGTGTTACCCCTGTGTATTAATACCCCCCAGGTGTTACCCCTGTGTATTATCTGCCCCCAGGTGTTACCCCT
The DNA here is from genome assembly GCA_024666655.1 of Dascyllus trimaculatus. Lineage (NCBI taxonomy): Eukaryota > Metazoa > Chordata > Actinopteri > Pomacentridae > Dascyllus > Dascyllus trimaculatus. Next base: position 1,358,455 of record CM045464.1, on the reverse strand, counting down.
GTGTATTAATACCCCCCAGGTGTTACCCCTGTGTATTAATACCCTCCAGGTGTTACCCCTGTGTATTATCTGCCCCCAGGCTCACTACCCCTCCAGCTGCAGCCACATGTCCCAGTGGATGGATGATGGGGGCTACTATGAGGGGATGAGTATGGAGGCTCAGAGCAAACATCTGGCCAAGCTCATCTCCAAACGCTGCCCCAGCTGCCAGGCTCAGATCGAGAAGAACGAAGGCTGTCTGCAGTAAGAGCACACCTGAACACACACCTGAACACACACCTGAACACACACCTGAACACACACCTGTGATGGTGATGATGGTGATGATGATGATGATGGTGATGTCTTCTCTGTCCTCAGTATGACCTGTGCCAAGTGTAACCACGGTTTCTGCTGGCGTTGCCTGAAACCGTGGAAACCAACACACAAAGATTACTACAACTGCTCCGCCATGGTTGGTTCACACACGGTCACATGATCAGTCCGTCCAATCAGAGGCCGTCTGTTAACTGTGTTTAATGTGCTTCTGCTGCAGGTGAGTAAAGCAGCGCGACAGGAGAAGAAGTTCCAGGATTATAATGAGAGATGCACCTTCCACCATCAGGCCAAGGTAGTGGTGGTGGTGTTGTTGTTGTCGTTGTTGTTGCTACGCTACAGTCAGGTGATGCTTGTTTGGATGTTGGCAGGACTTCGCCATCAACCTGGAGAACAAGGTGTCGTCCATTAATGAAGCTCTGCAGATGAAGTCACTGACCTTCGTCATCGACGCCTGTAAAGTCCTCGCTCAGGCTAGAAAGGTACCTTCATGGTCCTCAGAGGTCCTCCACAGGTTACCTGTACAGGTAAGGGGCGGTGTGCTCACTCTGCTGTGTGTCTGCAGGTGCTGGCCTACTCCTGCGTCTACAGCTACTACAACCAGGAGACGGAGAAGATGGACGTGATGGAGCAGCAGACGGAGGCTCTGGACCTCCACACCAACGCCCTGCAGATCCTGCTCGGTAAGAACCTGCACACTCCCATCACCAGCCGTCACACACCAGTTCAAACTGGTCTGACTGTGTCCACTGGTTTCTGTCCTCAGAGGAGACTCTGCTGCAGTGCACCGACCTGGCCTCGTGCGTCCGACTCCTGAAACCAGAACACCTGAACACCGGACTGGAACTGATCCGACGCATCCAGGAACGCCTGCTGGCCATCCTGCAACACTCCACACAGGTACCCAGTCTGACACCAGTTCAACCAGAAACCAGTCTGACACTGGTCTGACTCTGGTCTGACTCTGGTCTGACTCTGGTCTGACTCTGGTCTGACTCTGGTCTGACACCAGGTGTAAACTCTGACAGTTTGTGAGCTGATGGCAGTCATTGATCAGCGGATTGATCAGTAGTTCTGTTTGTGATCAGGACTTCAGGGTTGGATATCAGTCTAAGAGCAGCCAAGAGGCGGAGTCTCCGCAGGCCTCCAACCTGTCCAACCACACCGACGCCAACAAAGTGTGAGTAGCTCACCTGTGCTCACCTGTTCATACCTGTGCTGTCGCCACGTTAACCGTGTTGTAACTGGCGCTCTGCTTCCTTCAGGTCCAAGTCGGACCGAGCGTCGGACTCCGGAGACTCGGACAACAACAACTACACGGGGGAGGAGGGCGGAGAGGAGGCGGAGGACGAGGACGACGAGTACGACGAGGAGTACGTCCCTGAGTGGCACGAGGACTACGACGAGGACGACATCGACGAGGACGATTTCTTCTCCGACGACGACGAGTCCGAGAACCTGGAGCGGGACTTCAGCCCCTTCGACTGAGCCGGACCGAACCACCGGCGCCTCCACCAGTCGGGGCGAGGACACGCCGCCTCCTCGCTACATCCGCCGCCGTCTGAGGACGTCGAGGACGACGGAGGCGGTCACAGCGACGTCCTCCTTCGCCTGAACTCCCCGAACACAGCTGCACTCGCTTCACCTCTGTAGTTCACCTCCTGTGTTTCCATCGAGTCCAAGTACGGAAGAGCACGAGGGACAAAACTGTTCTGAGAAAAACACGAGACGAGTTTAGTCTTAAAGACGAGAGAGAAAGGATTCAGTTTTATGTTTATTCACTGGTCACTGGAACCAGTTTAACCCTGAAACCAGTTTAACCCGAAACCAGTTTAACCCGAAACCAGTTTAACCCTGAAACCAGTTTAACCCTGAAACCAGTTTAACCCAAAACCAGTTTAACCCTGAAACCAGTTTAACCCTGAAACCAGTTCAAACTAAATCTGAAACCAGTTTAACCTGAAACCAGTTCAAACTAAATCTGAAACCACTTTAACCCTGAAACCACTTTAACCCTGAAACCAGTTTAACCCGAAACCAGTTTAACCCGAAACCAGTTTAACCCTGAAACCAGTTTAACCATGAAACCAGTTTAACCCAAAACCAGTTTAAACCTGAAACCAGTTTAACCCTGAAACCAGTTTAAACCTGAAACCAGTTTGAACCTGAAACCAGTTTAACCCATAACCAGTTTAACCCTGAAACCAGTTTGAACCTGAAACCAGTTTAACCCCGAAACCAGTTTAACCCTGAAACCAGTTTAACCATGAAACCAGTTTAACCCGAAACCAGTTTAAACCTGAAACCAGTTTAACCCTGAAACCAGTTTAACCTGAAACCAGTTTGAACCTGAAACCAGTTTAACCCATAACCAGTTTAACCCTGAAACCAGTTTGAACCTGAAACCAGTTTAACCCTGAAACCAGTTTAACCCTGAAACCAGTTTAACCCTGAAACCAGTTCAAACCTGAAACCAGTTTAACCCTGAAACCAGTTTAACCCTGAAACCAGTTCAAACCTGAAACCAGTTCAAACTAAATCTGAAACCAGTTTAACCTGAAACCAGTTCAAACCTGAAACCAGTTTAACCCTTAAACCAGTTCAAACTAAATCTGAAACCAGTTCAAACCTGAAACCAGTTTAACCCTGAAACCAGTTTAACCCTGAAACCAGTTCAAACCTGAAACCAGTTCAAACATTTACGTCAAACTTTTTTAAATGATGTTTCGAGGGTTTGACTTGAACCAGTTTGAACTGGTTCCAGACCAGTCTGAACCGGCTGAAGCTGGTTTAAACCCACTTCAGACTGGAACCGTTGGACTGGTTGAGAATAAAGTTGATGTTGTTCTGGAACCGGTTCAGAGACCAGGATGTAGACGGTACCATGAGGTCGGGTTTAGTCCAGTCTACAGCGGACTGAAGAGGCCGGTCCAGAACCAGGATCAGTCTTTTACAAGGAGGTTCTGGTTCCAGGTCTGACTCTCAGAACAGTTTCCGGCGTCCCGGTGTTTCTTCCGTACCGACCCGCCCGGGCTCGGTCCGGTTCTGGATCTTTTCCAGTGGACGTTTGTTGGTTTGTGATGATTCACGGAACAAAATGTGTGTTTGTTTGCTGCTTGTTGGGTTTCAGTACCGGAGTCCGTGTTCTGCTGTAGAACCTTAGTTCTTCACGTTCTGCCTTGGTTCTGTTCTGACGGCGGCTGCCTTCATGTTCTGGCTGAGTTTCTACGGCTGCAGGATGTCTATGCATCTGGAACGTGGCCTCGGCCTCCAAGTATCACTGCAATAACCGAAGACTGCGAGCTGCTGCGTCTCAGAAGGTCTGACGTCCAGAACTCGGGCCTCTGCGGGTCCAGCTCCTGTTCTGCTGTAATTTTGAGAGATCCTATATTCATATTGTCGATGTTCTACGATGTTCTTTCTGGTTCCTTGGCTGGAGTCGAGCGGCTTCAGCCAGCAAAACTAAATAAAAGCTTTTTCTGCTACGCCGCAGATCGACTCTCATTTCAGAGCCTTCCAGAACCGACGGGTCCCAGTTCTTCAGTCCTGCTCATGAAACACGTATGTTCAGGTCCAGAGGTGATCACGGGAATGAACATGAGAACCGTTCAAGGTTCACATTTAAACCCAGAGAGTCTGAGTCCTCAACCCAGAGGAACTGGGTCCAGCATCCAGTCCGACACCAGTCTGAGAACCAGTTTAAACCAGCTGAATCACATCTGGCCAGTTCAGCACCAGTCTGAAACTGGTTTAAAACCAGTCTTGAACCTGTTAAAAACATCAGTTTGATACTGGTATAAAACCAGTCTGAGAATCCGATTCAAACCAGTTCAAACACATCTGGTTTGACACCAGTTTGACACCAGTTTGACACCAGTTTGACACCAGGGCATCTCTAGTTTAGGAGCCTTCAGTTTCTAGGTGAGGAGACACACCTGAGCTGCAGGTAAACAGCAGCATTAACATCCTGATGACGTTTCACAGATTAAATAGGAAATATTATACATCCTTTTTATTCTCTGGATATTTTATTAGATAGTATTACTACTAGTAGTAGCAGTAATAGTAGTAGTATTAATAGTAGTAATAGTAGCAGTAGTTGTTGTTGTTGTTGTGGATGTAGTTCCGGCCTCCGGCCTGCTGGTGGCGCTACAGCCTGCAGCCGCGATTAGGTGACCGGAAGAGCCGCAGAGCAGAGCCAGAGGACGGAGCTCTGAGTCCGGCGTTAAACTGCGAACTTCCCGCTGAGATGATCTGAATTTAACCCGCTGAAGCTCCGCGGACTTGATTTATCGGATCTTGGTGGATTTTTCCACGGAGCCGGTGAGCTGCTGCGACCCTCGGACCGCTGCGGTGTTTAGCCAGTTAGCTGCTGCTTCCTGCGGGATTCGAGGCTCTGTAGCGCCGCTCCGCTGAGGACATGGGCCGAGGAGACGGACCGAAGCGGGGGAGACCCCCCATAGGACCCCCGGGTGACGACGAGCCTCCATTTGACATGGGGCCACCGGGTTGGGGCCCTCCGCCGCACGGGGGTTGGGGACCTCCGCCGCCTGGAGGTTGGGGTCCTCCCACGCCGGACGGGTGGCCTCCTCCGCCCGATGAGTGGGGCCCTCCGCCGCCCGAAGGATGGGGACCACCGCCCCCTGGAGGGTGGGGGCCGAGAGGGCCTCCGCCTCCGGACTGGGACCCTAGAAGGCCTCCGCCTCCTGACTGGGACCTTAGAGGACCTCCGCCGCCGGGCTGGGGGTCTCACCCCGACGACTGGCTGCCTCCTCCGGAGGACTGGGGCCGTCACCCCGACCTCTGGAGGCGTCCATACCCCGACGACTGGAGGCTCCACCCCGAAGACCTGAGACTTCTCCGGGAGGAAGAGTGGCGGCTCCGCCGCGAGGACTGGGGCCCCGACAGGCCTCTCCCTCCGCCGGGTTGGGGACCTCCGGACTGGGGTCCGGAACGTCCTCCTGAGCCGTGGGGAGACGAGCCCGTCCCGCCCGGATCTGTGCCTCCTGTCCCGCCTCCGGTGCCCCCTCCGGGTCTGCCGCCTGTCGCGATTCCTCCTCCGGACCCCGCAGCCTTCGGCCCGGGGCCGCTTCCTCCGATCCCCCCGCCGGTCTGCGTGCCTCCGTTCGGGTTCCCGGCCTTCCCTCCGCCCGGCTGGACAGCGGAGGTGAGCCGCCCTCATGGACAGCCGGCGGTATTGATTATCGATTAGTTCAGTCGAATTTGAATAACTGAAGCTTTTGTCTTTGTTCAGACGGTCGTGGAAGAACCGCTGCCGAACCCGCCTCCAGATCAGCCCGAGTGGGTGAGTCCGGATCAGTGATCAATCAGAAACCAATCAATCAGCGGTGAAGAGTTGATTCTTGGTCTGAGGTTGATAAACAGTCTATAACATGTGATCTATTGATCTGGTTCCAGATTTTAGTTTCCGGATCAGTTTTATAGAAGTGATCGTCTGATTATCAGATTTATAGATTCAAACTTATTAAAGATCAACAATCAGGAGATTCATCGATAACTCAAGTTAACAAGCTGCTCGTTTCAGTAACAGAGTACTTTCACTGTGTCCTGTTAGTACTTTCACTGTGTCCTGTTAGTACTTTCACTGTGTCCTGTTAGTACTTTTACTCAGATGAAGGATCTAAATACTTTTCCTCTGCAGTTAACTTTAGTTGATCAACTCATTGATCAATAATCAGTTTATTTTAATAAACCAGCATCAGAATCTGGTCCTCCATCTCCAGAACCTCCATCACTGATCAGAGTTCTACCTTCAGACTATGAAGGTCTCCTTGAAGTCCATAGAGGGGGGTCCACATGGACCAGAACCTCATCAGTCCAGCAGATAGACACATGACATGTAGGAGGAACAACACACTGGAGTTCTGGTAGAACCTGGACCCAGATCAGTTTACATCCATCCAGGTGTGTCAGTCTGAACACTACACCTGGGTCCTTCTGTGGTAAAATCATTTTCATATTGAGCTGCTGAATCTTGTGTCTAGATCAGTTTAGTCTCATTGATCGACCAGTTTGAGTCTTTAGAAACAGGAAACTGGAAACAACTGAGACCAAGCTGGTCACCATCACACATCTGTCTGCACATCTGAATGTCTGAACATCTGTACTTCTAGTTGGATTAGGTTCATTCTTGTCGTTTATTGAATATAGCAGCGTTAATTCTTTTATCCGACAACTTAGTAAAGAAAAGCTGTATTACCTTGTTTACATGTTTCGACCACTTCTGCTGTCTTCATCAGAACGTCATCCGACGTTTGGTGACGTGTCCTTTTTATCACGTGGCCGGTTTGACAGATCACAAAAAGAAAAAGCCGAACAGGAAAATAAGAAATCAGCCATAACCGACCACTGCAAAAGGAACAATCATATCATGGACTGGGACGGGGCGAGGATCATTACCACGGAGACCAATAAACAAAAGCGATGGATCAAAGAATCCATTGAGATTAGGAAGCGGGCGAGCAGCAACATGAACCGGGACGAGGGGGCCTACATGCTCTCACACACCTGGGACTCCATCCTCCAAGGACCACTGGACGGCGGGGGGGCGTGGCCGGTTTGACAGATTCTGACAGATCTGTCAAACCGGCCACGTGATAAAAAGGACACGTCACCAAACGTCGGATGACGTTCTGATGAAGACAGCAGAAGCTGTCGAAACATGTAAACAAGGTAATACAGCTTTTCTTTACTAAGTTGTCGGATAAAAGAATTAACGCTGCTATATCTGTACTTCTGTCTGAACGTCTGAACATCTGGACGTCTGAACATCTGTACTTCTGTCTGAACATCTGAACGTCTGTACTTCTGTCTGAACGTCTGAACATCTGGACGTCTGAACATCTGTACTTCTGTCTGAACATCTGGACGTCTGAACATCTGTCGCCCTGCTGCTGCCTCCTTCAGGTCGTTCTGGATCGTCTCTGATCCTGAGGATCTGATCACTTTGTTTCTTTCGGCAGATCAAAGCTCTGATTTCAGCTCCACCTGCTGATTCGTCCCCAGCTGAGACTAAAAAGCCTCCAGAGGAACCGGCCGTCACCAAACCTCCTGCAGCTGAGCCGGAACCAGAGCCCAAACCCAAACCTGAGGCCAAGAAGAGCGGCAGAGCTCTGGGGCTGCTGGGAAAGCGAACGTTCGATAAGTGAGTGGCCGTGGTTTGATCCACCGACAGCGTTCACGTGTTGCAGCTGCTTTTATTGTCAGAGTCTGTAGAGGGAAAACATCCCGACGTGATAACTGATGATGATGATGACGATGATGATGATGATGGTGATGACGATGACAATGATGATGATGATGATGACGATGATGATGGTGATGACGATGACGATGATGATGATGATGACGATGATGATGGTGATGACGACGACATGATGAGTGTTTAATGACGATGTTTTGTCCTCAGACCTCCTCCAGGAAGATCCACGGGAATCATCTCCTTCATCGGGGTCAGTTCCTGACTTCAGCACTTTTTACTGATGAGGAACATTTAGTTCAACGTTTACGGAGAAGCAGCGACACGTCTGTTGTGTGTTTTTGTGTTATGTTCTGCTTATGTTCTGGTAATGTTCTGGTTACGTTCTGGTAACGTTGTGGTAACGTTCTGTTGACATTTTGGTTATGTTCTGGTAACGTTGTGGTAATGTTCTGGTAACATTGTGGTAATGTTCTGGTTATATTCTGGTAACATTCTGGTAACGTTGTGGTAATGTTCTGGTTATGTTCTGGTAACATTCTGGTTATGTTGTGGTAACATTTTGGTTATGTTCAGGTAACGTTCTGGTAACGTTGTGGTAATGACCTGGTAACGTTGTGGTCATGTTCTGGTTATGTTCTGGTAACATTCTGGTTATGTTCAGGTAACGTTCTGGTAACGTTGTGGTAATGATCTGGTAACGTTGTGGTCATGTTCTGGTTATGTTCTGGTAACATTCTGGTTATGTTCTGGTAACGTTCTGGTAACGTTGTGGTAATGACCTGGTAACATTCTGGTAATGTTCTGGTAACGTTCTGGTAATGATCTGGTAACGTTGTGGTCATGATCTGGTAACGTTGTGGTCATGATCTGGTAACGTTGTGGTAATGTTCTGGTAACGTTCTGGTAACGTTGTGGTAATGTTCTGGTAATGTTCTGGTAACGTTGTGGTAATGTTCTGGTTATGTTCTGGTAACGTTCTGGTAACGTTGTGGTCATGTTCTGGTTATGTTGTAGTAACATTCTGGTTATGTTCTGGTAATGTTCTGGTAACGTTGTGGTAATGACCTGGTAACGTTGTGGTAATGATCTGGTAACGTTGTGGTCATGTTCTGGTTATGTTCTGGTAACGTTCTGGTAACGTTGTGGTAATGACCTGGTAACGTTCTGGTAATGTTCTGGTAACATTCTGGTTATGTTCTGGTAACGTTGTGGTAATGACCTGGTAACGTTCTGGTAACGTTCTGGTAATGATCTGGTAATGTTGTGGTCATGATCTGGTAACGTTGTGGTCATGTTCTGGTTATGTTCTGGTAACATTCTGGTTATGTTCTGGTAACATTCTGGTTATGTTCTGGTAACATTCTGGTTATGTTCTGGTAACGTTCTGGTAATGTTCTGGTAACATTCTGGTTATGTTCTGGTAACGTTGTGGTAATGACCTGGTAACGTTCTGGTAACGTTCTGGTAATGATCTGGTAATGTTGTGGTCATGATCTGGTAACGTTCTGGTAACGTTCTGGTAATGATCTGGTAATGTTGTGGTCATGATCTGGTAACGTTCTGGTAACGTTCTGGTAATGATCTGGTAATGTTGTGGTCATGATCTGGTAACGTTGTGGTCATGTTCTGGTTATGTTCTGGTAACATTCTGGTTATGTTCTGGTAACATTCTGGTTATGTTCTGGTAACGTTCTGGTAATGTTCTGGTAACGTTGTGGTCATGTTCTGGTTATGTTCTGGTAATGTTCTGGTAACGTTCTGGTAACGTTGTGGTCATGTTCTGGTTATGTTCTGGGTCCGTCTCCTGCAGCCAACGTTCGGCTACATCGAACGAGAGGATCTGGAGAAGTTCACGTTCAGCTTCGACGCCTTCTTTGGGAACCCTAAAGCCATGACGCCTGGAGTCCGAGTCCACTTCACCGCCTGCAAGGAGAAGGTTTCACAGCACACGTTTCACAGCACACGTTTCACAGCACACGTTTCACAGCACACGTTTCACAGCACACGTTTCACAGCACACGTTAACGTTCCTGTCACATGTTAAACACGGCTCTGAAATATGAACATATAAATGGTGCTTTCAAAATAAGAGCCTTTTCAGTCTCTGTGAGGCTTTTTATGGCCTCATCATGGGTTCTTTGGAAGGTTTCTGTTGTCAGTCGAAGCTGAACTAAACATGGGGTGTAGAAGTGTCCCGTTTTAAAAACTCACCTTCTGGTCTGAGTCCGACTGGAATGTTTGTGTCTCAGAACAACAGCCTGATAGCGACGGATGTGAAGGTGGCTCCAGGCGGAACCGAGAACGTCGACACGGAGATTTACGAAGCCGTCGTCAGTCAGCCGATCGTAGAGCCGCAGGTCAGTGTTTAATCTGGTTTAAATCCAGTTTAATCTGGTTTAAACCAGTTTAATCTGAGGTTTAGACCGGTTTAATCTGGAGTTCCTTTCTGGCATCCTGGAGCCTCAGGTCAGTCCAGACTAAAACTTCAGTCTAGACTAAATCTGTGGAGGCTCTTGTTGGACAGTTGATCCTGATGCTGTCGTTGCCTCCTGATCTCTGCTGCAGCCAGGTGAGCGGGCGTATCCCGGCCAGGTGTACGTGGACATCGGGCCGCTGAGGACCAACCTGCCCTTCGACAGGAAGGACAGCACGGTGACGCTGCTGAAGAACGACCAGGTTCTCATCAACCTGCTGACCGACATGGTGTCCGAGAAGAGGAGGGCGACCAACGTCAAGCCCAAGATCCCTGCGACCTTCAGCCACACCGGGGAGGTCCGAGAGAAGGTCAGCCAGGACCTAGTCTGACCCGTGGTCCAGGTTCAGACTGAGCCGTGGTCCATCTTTAAGTTTGTGTTTTGATCCAGATGGACTCAGTTGTTTGTGTAATTTGAAGTTCTGATCAGTTGAAATTGAAGCTTCGTTTAAGTCTGACTTTGATTCCAGTTCAACTTGAGTTTAGGTCGTTGTGAGTGAACCCGGCCTCTTTGACGTGTCGGTGTCTTTTATTCTGGATCTGAAGGTGTTTTTAGGTCCAGCTGTTTAAATGTGGAAACCTGAACCCAGTCTGAGGTTTGCTGATCCTGGATCGGTTCCCTGGTTCTTTACAGTGGTTGTTTGTCTGCAGGGCGTCATCGTCAGCCTGACGGACGGCGAAGGAGTCATCAGGTCGGAGGAACACGGAGAACTTCCCTTTGACACCAAAGAGAACTTCAGCGACGTCGACTTCACCGCCGAAGACGTCAGCGAGGAGGTGGAGTTCACCGTGGCCGAGGTGAAAACCGACGCTGAGATATGAGTTTGCTCATAAAGACAGGCGGCTGCTGGTCGCTCCTGGTTGCTGCTGGTCGCTCCTGGTTGCTGCTGGTCGCTCCTGGTCGCTGCCGGTCGCTGCCGGTCGCTCCTGGTTGCTGCTGGTCGCTCCTGGTTGCTGCTGGTCGCTCCTGGTCGCTGCCGGTCGCTGCCGGTCGCTCCTGGTCGCTGCCGGTCGCTGCCGGTCGCTGCCGGTCGCTCCTGGTCGCTGCCGGTCGCTGCCGGTCGCTGCCGGTTGCTCCTGGTTGCTCCTGGTCGCTGCCGGTTGCTCCTGGTTGCTCCTGGTCGCTGCCGGTCGCTGCCGGTCGCTCCTGGTCGCTGCTGGTTGCTACCGGTCGCTGCCGGTTGCTCCTGGTTGCTCCTGGTCGCTGCCGGTTGCTCCTGGTCGCTGCTGGTTGCTCCTGGTCGCTGCCGGTCGCTCCTGGTTGCTCCTGGTCGCTGCCGGTTGCTCCTGGTCGCTGCCGGTTGCTCCTGGTCGCTGCCGGTTGCTCCTGGTCGCTGCTGGTTGCTCCTGGTCGCTGCCGGTCGCTCCTGGTCGCTCCTGGTCGCTGCCGGTCGCTCCTGGTCGCTGCTGGTCGCTGCCAGTCGCTCCTGGTCGCTGCCGGTCGCTGCTGGTCGCTGCCGGTCGCTGCTGGTCGCTGCCGGTCGCTCCTGGTCGCTGCTGGTTGCTACCGGTCGCTGCCGGTTGCTCCTGGTCGCTGCCGGTCGCTGCCGGTCGCTCCTGGTCGCTGCTGGTTGCTACCGGTCGCTGCCGGTTGCTCCTGGTTGCTCCTGGTCGCTGCCGGTCGCTGCTGGTCGCTGCCGGTCGCTGCCGGTCGCTGCCGGTCGCTCCTGGTCGCTGCTGGTTGCTACCGGTCGCTGCCGGTTGCTCCTGGTCGCTGCCGGTCGCTGCCGGTCGCTCCTGGTCGCTGCTGGTTGCTACCGGTCGCTGCCGGTTGCTCCTGGTTGCTCCTGGTCGCTGCCGGTTGCTCCTGGTCGCTGCTGGTTGCTCCTGGTCGCTGCCGGTCGCTCCTGGTTGCTCCTGGTCGCTGCCGGTTGCTCCTGGTCGCTGCTGGTTGCTCCTGGTCGCTGCCGGTTGCTCCTGGTCGCTGCTGGTTGCTCCTGGTCGCTGCCGGTCGCTCCTGGTCGCTGCCGGTCGCTCCTGGTCGCTGCTGGTCGCTGCCAGTCGCTGCCGGTCGCTCCTGGTCGCTGCTGGTCGCTGCCGGTCGCTGCTGGTCGCTGCCGGTCGCTCCTGGTCGCTGCCGGTCGCTCCTGGTCGCTGCCGGTCGCTGCCGGTCGCTGCCGGTCGCTCCTGGTCGCTGCCGGTCGCTCCTGGTCGCTGCCGGTCGCTCCTGGTCGCTGCTGGTCGCTCCTGGTCGCTGCCGGTTGCTCCTGGTTGCTCCTGGTCGCTGCCGGTTGCTCCTGGTCGCTGCTGGTTGCTCCTGGTCGCTGCCGGTCGCTCCTGGTCGCTCCTGGTCGCTGCCGGTCGCTCCTGGTCACTCCTGGTCGCTGCCGGTCGAGGCCGGTCGCTCCTGGTCGCTGCCGGTCGCTGCCGGTCGCTGTCGGTCGCTGCCGGTCGCTCCTGGTCGCTGCTGGTCGCTGCTGGTCGCTGCCGGTCGCTGCAGTCGCGCCTCGCTGCCGGTCGCTGAGGTCGCTCCTGGTCGCTGCCGGTCGCTGCCGGTCGCTCCTGGTCGCTGCCGGTCGCTCCTGGTCGCTGCCGGTCGCTCCTGGTCGCTGCCGGTCGCTGCCGGTCGCTCCTGGTCGCTGCCGGTCGCTCCTGGTCGCTGCCCGGTCGCTCCGCTGGGTCGCTCCGGTCGCTCCTGGTCGCTGCCGGTCGCTCCTGGTCGCTGCCGGTCGCTGCCGGTCGCTCCTGGTCGCTCCTGGTCGCTCCTGGTCGCTGCTGGTCGCTGCTGGTCGCTGCCGGTCGCTCCTGGTTGCTGCCGGTCGCTCCTGGTTGCTGCCGGTCGCTGCCGGTCGCTCCTGGTCGCTGCTGGTCCTCCGTTAGTCAGGAAGATGTTCTCTGGAGCTCAGATGCTTACAGTCTGACTCGTTTGTTCTCTGTTTGTCTGTAAACCCTCCTGTGGGCAGCTGAGGTCGGGGAAGCGAGCGATCAGGATCCAGCGAGCGAAGGAGCCCCTGCTGCTGACGCTCTGCTCCGCCTCCTCTGATGTCATCGCCGCCGCCGCCGAGGAGGCCGACAGCAACGGCAACGAGGAGACGATGAAGATGAAGAGGAGGACCAAGCTGGAGCTGGGACCCAACATGAGGCTGGACCCGGAGCTGTATGAGGGCATCGTGAGCCAGCCAATCATAGAGCCCTCGGTGAGCGCGCTCAGTGCGACTCTGTTGTGTCTTCACATGAATAACCTGCAGGGCACAGGAAGAACATCACTGTCCACCTGCAGCTGTGCGGCTGTTGTGTCTTTGTGTGTCTTTGTGTCTTTGCCTCTCTGCGTCCTGACCTCTCCTCCTCCTCCAGCCCAACCTGCCCGGGTATCCTGGTCAGATTCACGCCAACATCGGTCCCATCAGGACCAACGTGACGTTCGACCATCGTGATTGTGGCGTGACGCTGCTGAAGAACGACCATGTTCTCATCAACCTGCTGGTCGACTTGGTGACCAGGAAGAGGAGGGCGGCCAACATCAAGCCCAAGATCCCCTTCACCTTCAGCTACACCAAGGAGACCAGAGACATGGTAACACCACTGGACCCACAGACACTCAGCTGAGCCCGACCCGCTTCACTTAGCAGCCAATCACAGCTTCCACAGAGAGACAGACAGACATCAGCAGACTGTAGCAGCTCCAGCTGGTCGAAGGTGAACTTTAAGAAACACCTGAATAATCCACCTGTTGGTGCAGCTGGAGCTGATTCTGCTGACGGTGCTAGGCTAATGCTAACACTGACAGGTTAGCTGTGTCTCTTAGCCTGCAGCTAACGCTATCTAGAGCAGCCTAGCATGTTTCTGTAGTCAGATTAACTTTAGCTCTGTTCTAACCGACAGACAGAAACTGATCTAGAACAGTCGTCAACACTGATCAGGACATCAGCTGCTTTCACAGAGACTAATGCTACGCTAGCAGCTACATTAGCAGACAGCCACATATTAAACAGTCTGAAAGCAAAGACTATAAAACTTTAAGAACTGGATCTTTGTGGGAAATAAAAGAGAAGAGCAGCAGCAGGAGACAGACGGGTATTGATCTCAATCAATCAGTTGATCAGTTAACAGGAGAGAACATCCTGAAGTTACCCGACACGCCATCGTCATGACTCCTGCTTCTATTGTCCACGCTCAGCTACTGTAATCAGTGTTAATAGGGTTCAAAGTTTTATCGTCCTGTGCTCGGTAAAGAAACTGGTTTCCGTGAACGATGAAATAGATGGAGTGGACTGGTTCTGGAGGTCCGGGTCCTGCTGACCTGAGCAGGTCGATGGTCTTCAAACAGAACATCAGCAGCACGTCGGCCTCTGGGTTCCAGGGCTCGGGTTTGTGTCTGGTGGTGTTGTTAGATCCAGTTCCTCCTTGAGCCTCAGCAGGAGGAGCTGTTTGCTCAGTCCTGTCTTCTGTTTAGGGCGTCATCAGCTGTCTGGGAGCTGAGGAGGGCGTCGTCACCTCAGAGGAACACGGAGAGCTTCCCTTCGATGTCTGCGAGAACTTCAGCGACACCGAGTTCAACGCCGACGACGTCCACAAAGAGGTGGAGTTCACAACGACCACGGTGAGTCCGGCAGAAGCTCAGCTGAGGTGGTGGGGGTGTTTCTGGGCCACAGAGAAGCAGCTTCATCGTGGTCTGGTCTGCAGGTGAAGTCCAAGAAGAGAGCCATCAGGCTGAGGAGGACGAAGAAGGTCGAAGACCAAATCCTGCACGAGCAGAAACGACGAGAGGAAGAGGAGAAGAAGAAGAAGGAGGAGGAGCAGGAGGCTGAGAGGAAGAAGAAGGAGGAAGTAGCTGCAGCGCTGGCAGCCGCCAGAGTCAAAGTGAGACCATCAGTGTTCATTTATCCTGAACGCTCAGATCCAGAGCGTCTCAGGTTGTTTTGTGTCAACAGTTAAATCTTCTGTGTTTTTAGCCTCATTTTTACAGACTCAGGGTTTGGGCTCGTCTGATTTCAGTCCTTCTGTAAATGAAACGTCTTCCTCCTGCAGTGGACGCCGCTCGGCTTCACAACCAGAGACCCCGACTCGCTGGACGAGATCAGCAAAGAGCGATTCGAAGGAACCGTCCTCAGAGCCATCTCCAAAGCTCCACGCAAGGAGATCAAGAAGGAGCCGGAGGAGATCAAGGTGGAGCGAGGAGGCGCCGAGAACGGACAGGTACGGTAGAATCACAAGGCTCCGCATGTTTAATGGTGGAGCAGAAATAACCGGAGACGTTGCTCTGTGAAGACGGAGAACATGGACGACGGTGTGAAGGGAGCAGTGCAGGTGAAGGTGGAGGTGAAGAAGGAGGACGAGGAGGCGGAGCTACCACCTGCAGCAGGGGGCGGGGCCAAACTGGAACCAGAGATGGGTCGGCTGGTGATGACCGTCGAGGGTCAACAGAAGCAGCTTCCTTTCAGCCACAGAGACCTGCTGAGCAGCGCCACCATGCTGGACGGAGACAGGGTGAGGACGCCTCCATCAGAACACAGACCAGAGAGACGAGGAGAACAAAGCACCTCCTTTAGTTAGAACAAACTGTCTGCTCAGGTGTTCCAAATCTAAATGTGAAAGGTCTGAGACAGTTTGCTTTAACCAGTGACGCTCTGCAGCGTTTCACCCAGAAATACAGGTTTAGAAGAGCAGCTCCGTATCTCCAGCTCCTCTCTCTGGTCCTTCAGTGTCTCTCTCTGTTCTTCTACTGTCTCCTTGTGTCTTTAAATGCTGAACTCTCTGATCTCTGAAGGTGCGTTTCAACATCGCCACCAATCCAGAGACCAAAGAGGAGCGAGCGACGTACGTGGAAATCCTCCCCGACTCCTTTGAGGAATCCATCGAACAGCGTCGACATGTAAGACCTGGAAGCATGTGTTTGTCGTGTCCTCCTGAGCAGCTGTGAGTCCTGAACCAAACCTGCGATGAGTTTCAGCCTGATTCTGGGTTTTTCACCAGGGCATCGTGATCGAGTTCTCCCAGGACTCCGGGCTCATCAAGTGCACTCATAACCCTCAGCTCTACTTCCACATGTCCGAGGTGATCGAGAAGAAGAAGCTAGAGCTGAACGAGAAGGTGGAGTTCAGCGTCGTCCCGGTGAGTGCTCGCCATCCTCCTCGCCAACCTCCTCATCCTCGTCCTAAAGAAAATACTGTTTATTTCAATCCATGGACTTTATACGGCTGGTTGGAGGTCATTAACCTCCACAGAAGTCTTTGTCATGGTGCCCATTGCTAGCTAAACTCCCACAATGCCACAGTCTGAGTGACGCCTCCTCTGGTCTCTACAGCATTAAACAGTACAAGGCTCCCCCTGGTGGACCAGCCAGGTACTACAGCTGATCTGTGATACTTGAAGTGTGTCTTATCTCAGGAAGTGGCACCAGGTCACAGCAGATACTACATTTTAAATGACTAGGATGAGACGGGGGCAGAAATACTTAATGGGGCCACCCCTCTTGTGAAGGGTTGGGGTTAGTGTTCCAGTCGAGTACCAGCTCAGGCTAAATACCTCCTGGTTCATATGATGTATTTTAAAACATGTTTGCGGTTTGTCCAAGCATGAGACGGCGGAGGGCGGTAACCAGGCCATCAGGATCAAACGCTACACGGAGAGCGTCTTCCTCCCCGTCCGGAAACTCGGCGGTGTCGGTGCAAACAAAGGAAAGGTGAGCAGGACTGGATCGATGGGGATGTATTATGTATGTGGAGTGAGTCTGCTCAGTAAACGTGAGGCATTTTCATGTCCCTCACCAAAGCCGTTTGTGTATTTTGCCATTTATGGGCAAAATATTTAGACAACATTGAATTTCAGTAAGCTACAGCATAATAAATATTATATATTATCAGGGTCTAAAGCACAGACATGGTGTCTGTTAGCAGCTGGAGTTTCTGCTGCTAATCGCTCCACATGCAGTAAAGGCATTGAGCAGCTTATTAGACACACGTCTCTGCATGTTTATTGACACAGCAGGTTGAAAAGCAGACTCGTTGTTTCTGTGGTGCTCACCAAAACCTGTTTCAGGGAGCACCAGATATTCCTCTGTGCAGGAGTAACGCTCATAGCAGTGTTAATTACTGATCGAACTCAACGTGAAATGTGTTTGTCTCCTTTGACAGATGACCATCAAGCTGACGAAAGCTTCAGAAGAGTGAGTCACGACCCTATTTATCTGTCTGAGAGTAGAATCACATTTAAAGACAGAAATAAGTTTCCAGACACCTCTTGTTCTTCTTATTTAACTCACATGTTTACTCTTTTATATCTAAGTGTAATTGGCTCTGATTAAATCACAGATTACACAAATTTGCCCAGCGAGCTCTTTCTGTCTGTAGCTGATTTTACTGCCTCTGCCGCTTTAGGAAGGAGAAACCAGAGACAGACAAGCTGAAGGCCGTCGTGAAAAACCTCAGAGCGCAGGACAGCAAGACGGGCAGGAAGGACCACAGCGCCGCTCGGCGTAAATATGGCCGCAGCCGGAGCAGAAGCAGGAGCAGAAGTCGGAGTCGGGCTCGGAGTAGAAGTAAAAGTCGGAGTCCGCCCAGGGACCAGTTTGGACGTGTTGTCAAAAGGAAACGCAGCTCCAGCATCGACCGCAGGAGCAGCAGGTACAGACGCAGCCGGGAGACGACGCACCGCCGCAGCAGGAGCCGCTCGAAGAGCCGCAGCAAGAGTTCAAGCAGGAGTCGAAGCAGGAGCAGGGAGAGGAGCAGGGAGAGGAGCAGAGACAGAGCCGTCAAGAAGAGGAGCAAAACCAGCAGAGAACGAGAGGAAAGCCACAAGAGGAGGAGGGAGCTGAGTCCTCCAACCAGGAGAGGAGGAGTCATGGACGACGAACTGGCGAGGAAGAAACGGGAGCTGGAGGAGCTAAATGAGATGATCGCCTATAAGAAGTCGCTGGTGGACCCAAGAGGACTTGACCCCGGACAGAGGACCTGCATAGACTACGACCACGGCAGGATTGCTGTCCCACTCACTGAGTACAAACCAGTCCGGTCCATCCTGAAGAAACGACCAGAGGGACCCGAGTACCTCCACCGTCCTCCTTACGATGATCCTTATTATGACCGGGCATACAGTCCTTACCAAGACCGGCGGTATGCGGAACGCTACGGCGACCCGTACGCCAGCCGAGCCTATTCTGATCGGCCTTACGCTGACCATCCATATGGGGACCACCCTTTTGAAAGTCGTGTCTATGGTGAACCCTCCTATGGGGGTCCGCCACCTGCCACCCGCCGGTACACCGATCGCTACGATGTTTATGATGAACCGTATGATGATCGCTACTGTGACCCGGCATACGTGGAGCAACCATATGATCCATATCTCCCAGCCAAACGGAGCCAGTCTCCCGAACCCCACCGTCTCTCTCCACCCTCCCAGTCTGGCCAAGACCCTGCTGCTTCCACTCAACCTCATTTGAAACATCCTGCTGCCACTTCATCGTCCCAAGCCCCCTTCAGACCCCCTTCTCCGATAGAACCGCCTCCTCGAAGCCCTTCTCCCAGACTGAGGGACACCACATTACGCCCGTCACCCCCCACTGAGAAGCCACCTCTGGACCGCTTCCTTGACATGCTCAACAAGAAGGTGGATGCTGAGAAGAAAGCAGAGGCAGTTCATGTTAACGACGACCTCCTGCCTCATGAGCGAGCTCTTCAGGATGGCAGGGGCTTCTCCCGGATTGTGGGATTGGCTCAAGAGCCGCCGAGCAGCAGTCTGGTTCTGGAAGTGGAGCAGAAGCAACCAAGTCCTAAACGGTCCTCAGTAGAGAGAACGAGTGAGGATCCAAAGACAGAACCCTATGACAAGATCCAAAGTCTCCTCCGTACAATCGGCCTGAAGCTGAGTACCGGAGATGTGTCCAAACTGGCCAGCCGAGCCCAGGAGAAGATCTACAGCCCCAAGTCGTCCTCCACCGAAAGAGAGACTTTATCGTCCCCAAGGGAAGACCCGCGAACAAGCAGAACCGGTTCTGTTGAATTGGATCACATTCATTCTCCCTCCCCCGTCAGATCCTCTAGTTTGGAGCCGCTCAGCAGACATACAACCGCCGTATCTGAGTACGAGGAATTCCTGGACCAGCAGGAGTTGGAGGCTCTAAAGAAGGCGCAGCAGCTGCAAAGTCTTACCAAGACGATGGGGACCACACCCTCCGCCAGCCCTTCCCCCAAACCTCCTGCTGGGCCTCCCCCTGCTCACTACCAACATCCACCACTACCAATCAACTGGCCACTTAGCATCACTTCTCACATTTCCCCCACACAGACCTCCGCACCAACAAATATTGAAACTCTATCTCCTCCTGCAGCTGGACAGCTACACCAGAGACCTCCAGGACCTCCCCCTGGACCTCCTCCACGGCGTCCTGGACAGCCACCTCCAGGGCCTCCTCCTGGCCCTCCACCCCGGCGCCCTCTTGGACAACCTCCTTTCACTCCACCCTCCAGTTATTCAGTTTTGCCTTTTATTGGAACTCCTGACCCAGCTTTGCCCCCCAACTCCTCCAGTCCTCCACAGCCTTTAACCACTGCCGTGGTAACACTACCTTTATCAACACCAGCAACCTCAAGTCCTGCAGGCGAAGACCAATCAGCCATCTCCACGACAGTGGCCCGGTGCTTGAAGGTCATAGAGACGGTGAAATCTCTGGCTGTGCAGCCGCCAGCCAAGCCAGCCAAATCGGTCCAGTTCAGTTTACCCACAGAGTCCCCGTCAGTCGCCAGTCCTCCAACCTCAGTGGCGACAGACGACGACATCAAGACCAAGCAGAAGGAAAAGGTAAGAGTCCGTTGCTGTCCGTATGGATTCTCTTTGATCGAGGTCATGGTAGTTCTGAATGCTTCAGTAGGACAACTGGGCTTCTTTTTGGTTCTTGAAGACGTTTCAGCTCTTAGCCAAGAATGCCTCCTCAGCTCTGAGCCAAACACTCAGGGTGAGAACCGAGGAGGCCGCCTGAGTGAGAGCAGAGGCATCTTTAAGAACCAAAAAGAAGTCCAGGTTCTGTCGGCTTCAGCACTGAGGGTGAGTGACGCTCCTGTACTCAGGTCTTTACTTCAAGTAGTTTCAGAGATGTGACACTCGGATTCCAAAGTAATCTACTGCATTTAACAAAGCAGAAACCTCGTAGTGAAAATACACGGAGAACCTGAGTTGTTTGTGTTCGTGTTGCAGTTGGATTTGTACAACCAGAGGCTTTTGGAAAAGAGAGAGCAGCAATACAAAGACATGCAAGCTCGCAAGAAACAAGGAGAGAAGGATGGGTCGCTGATGGCTCCAGGTACCACGAGTTTACTGACATTAGTCTGAACTAGAAACGTCTGAGTCTCAGGGATTTTACCCTCAGTAATAATACGTTAATGCATTTTCAAGTGTGTAACTGCATGCCATTTATTTGATTCACTGTTTTCTTCTTCATTTAACTTGACAGGTACTTTGAGCAGGTTACAGTAGATCATTTCCTCCCAGGTAGTTACCCAGGCTTTACCTGGATCTAGTCAGCATATCACTAGTAGGCCTAAAGACGGGCTGTGGTCCAGTGCTGAGCTAGGGTTCTGTCGCGGTGATTCTTTGGAGCTCCCGACCTGTTAACAGAGCACTTAGAAACATTGCACGGCTACCAAGGTTCCTTCTGCTGCACCTGTTAGCCGATCCTAGTGGTTCGTCCCAGCGATCAAGCAAAGAAGCCGACTGCAGTCTCACCTCCACAAGGTGCCGTCTTCTTCGTCCTCGTACGGTGACTCCATGTTATCTAGCTTTTGAGGAAGGCTGTAAGTCTGGATATCACTGAATAGTCAGATGAGATTAAGAGAAGATATGATAAACATGTAGATAGAAAGGTTTGAACTTCCTAAACACTCAAGTTTACCGATAGCAGCTCTAGGATTTTAGCATTTTTGTTGGTTAAAGTACAAATAAGCAAAAACTATGGGCTAGACCAAGCTTTGGATACCAGTATAGACACATGATGGTTTTAGGTTATGTAGGTTCGATTCCCAGCCCTCATCGTTAGCTAGATATGTAGACACAGCGAGAGTTTTTAAGCTAGCTAGTTCCATTTCCAGCTTAGATGTCTTTACACTCAGTGGTCACTAATGTCCAACTTCTACACACGTTTCCTCTGAGACATCACGACTGTTTGAACAAAGCGTCCGTTGGTGCAACATCACCAACGGCAACTGATCTGCCAAACTAAAATATTGTTAATGAAGACGGTCTTCAGTCCTTTAAGGCTCAAAGATGAGTGTTGACCATCTGTTATGCAGAGACAACAGGCCGATCGCTCGTCGGTCCATACGATCACCTGACCAGATGGTCATCAGTCGGACAGTCGCTGCTGTCACTTTCATGAGGAGTAAAGTTCTACATCAGCTGCCCTCCTGGACGATTCCTTATGTTTGTAGCAGGAGGAACACACAACCGGTGAACACAGCTGCATTTCCATTGTTTTGAACTGGTCCAACCTCGTTAAGACTGCTGGTCCAACTTATTTAACTTTCCCTGAACCTTCACTGGGATTCGGCTCCAAACTGAAACCATGAAGGAAGTCGTGGACGTGGCTGCTTGAGCTCAGACTGATGGACAACAGCAGCGTGCATATCACATCTCAACAACCAACATGGCCGATCATCTAAAACCAGCTGATTGGGTAAAGTTGAGTGTTTGTTTGTTTGTGTTGACCAGCTTCAGTGATGAGAGCTAGCAGCCACATAGATCGTCTGCTGGAGAGAAGGATGCTAAATGTTCTGTGAGGAACTCCAACAGGAACCACTGAGTGTAAACACGGAGCAGCTAGCTTTAGCTCAGTTCCCTCAGGCAGCTGATCCTGTCTGCTGATGAACAGGGCATGAAGTCTACTCAGACAGTAGTTGGGGCTGGATGCAGCTCAGGTTTGGTTCAGTGCATCGGTCCAGGAGCGCCTGTATGTTGGACTGACTGTTGCAGACGTGACCTCAGTATTCCAGGAACAGCTGCCCAGATTTAAACATCTGGGCTCAGTCCAGAATAACATCAGGTACCGTGTTTGGTTATTGCTATTAGCACCGATCGATGTTGAAACCCTGCACATCACGTTAGCATCTTCTAATTTGCAGCCCGTTGCGTCCTGCGTTAGCGGCGGTACGTTATCTCAGGTGAAACTGAACCTTTGCTTCACCAGAGCCCCACTTCAGCGTTTACGCCTCCGATCAGTGCTTTGAGGTTTTGAGCTCATGAATCAGGACCTCCATTCCTCGGTGAGTAAGTAGTTTGTGAACAATCAGAGTTCTCTCGCTCAGCACCGCTCTGGTTAAGCTAACTACTTAGGCTAGCTTACTGAGTGTTAATGTTAGTTAACTTAGCAGCTAGCATTACAAACAGTCAGCCTTTGTCTTGTATGTATTTGTAGCTTTAGCTACGAGTAAATGGTGAATGCTAACCTTGAGCTAAACGTGGGACTGAAGCTGGAAGTTTTTACTAAACAGGTGTTGGACTGAGACTCGCTCCGCCAACACCTGACCTGTTCTAAGTGAAGCTGTTAGAACGGTTCAGGAGGCTGGTCCTGGTCCAGTAGAGCGGTGGACAAGTGCTGTTTATGTAGGGATGAAGTGACAAAGCAGCATCCATGGAGCCTCCAGAGCCTAGTGACCGTAGAGACCACATGCTGTGTTCCTTTGTACAGAACACATGTATGACGGATCACATGCTGTGTTCCTTTGTACATGTGGCAAACAGGACTTTGCGTGTTTGACCGTGGTGAGTCTTTGAGCAGGAGCTAGTGCAGCTGTTCAGGGTAAGTCACGTTTGATGATTTTTATTTGCATCCGGATATCCAGAAACGTTTTATTTGAACCGGAGAGCCGGAGGACCGTTGAACACATGCAGTAGAACCGTTCTGATGAGTTTACAGTGAAACACCTTTTAACACGCGTGTTTAAATGACTGCAGAGGCTCTTAAACAGCTCGTATCAGTCAAACCGGGTCCTGGTGGTTCTGCTGCTAAAGCTTTGGGATTGTAGCTCATTTGTTCCTTTAGGAAAAGAAGCGTCTCAGAGTCCAACAGAACCTGACTTAAGACAAGAACCCGAGTTTAAAGTCATCACATCCCAGAGTGGAAACATCTCCAGCTCCAAGCTAGCTCCAAGCTAGCCTCCACTGGTTTTAATGGGACCTCAGCAGCACAGTACTTCTAACAGTAGCTCAGTCAGCAGACCTGAAGTCCAGATTGAGACTGCATGACTGTGAAATGTTAGCTTAGGATGCTAACACTGAAAACGCTCTCATCCATGTCACGGAAGAACAGGTAGCTAGGTACTAGTTAGCTGTTAGCTGGTGTTAGCAGGTGTATCCTGTATTTGTCCCCAGACGGCTGCTTAGCAACACGTCCAGTGTTTCCTGTTTTCACTCTGGTGTTTTAAACTCTTTGAACACCGAGGACATTATTAGCATTGTGTCACAGCTAAATGTTCAGTCCAGGTGTATTACGTCCATGTCTTTGTAACACAACTGAGATGCAATTTGGACCTTTTGTTTCTGAACTAGCTGTCCACCCGAAGCTAGCGTTAGCTCAACAAGCTAACATATAAGAGTATGAGCGTCGTTTAGGGGCCATCAGGTGGGACTGACTGGAGGTTTGTTACTGTCACTAAAATAACATTTTTTAATGAATCCCTGATTTTTTTAAGATGCTAATCAGGATCTTACCTTTTAGTCTTTGGCACTTTCCCTGTTAGCGCAGCAAGCTAATATAGTTAGCAGTCACAGTTTACTGGTAGTCCACCTGTAGCAAGTAGCTAACTGCAGCTAACACCAACACATTCAGTTAGTTTTAACTGTAATTTTCAGTGGTATATAGCATGTGGTCAGAGCTAAGTTTAAGTTTAGTTCAGTATTACTCAGCCAATCAGCTTTAATTCATCTGTTAACTAGTCGTCCTGTGTGAAACTGTTAGCTCAGGAAGCTAACATCAGAGAGCTGCCAGATATAACTAGGTTTAAAGCTGACTTTCTGAAACTCGGAGTCGACACACAGCAGCTGCTGCTAATCTTAACGTAGGAAACGTTTATATGTTCAGATGGTGTCAGTAACTTTATGTTAGCCTGTTAGCTAATTAGTTCTCCAGCTTCCCAGCATGCACTGCAGCGCCTCTAAAGTGGACATTGTAAGAAGGCACATTGTTAAAGTTGCAGAAGAAGAGTTCCATGAACACGTCAGAGTCCGGAGGCTCCTGTAGGAGTGAAGGGACTCCGGTGAGGAAACAAAGGCTGCTTCTGTTTACTATCATCTGGTCTGAACGCTGGTTCTGTGATGTTCTGTCGGCCAGACACATTTAAACCTGACCTGTCTCACTGCAAGGCTCACCTTTACCTTAAACATGCGCTCAGGTAACATGAGCTGTCACAGCTCTGAGAGTCCAGGTAGGAGACGGGTCCAGTGTGGAGTTCAGGAGCAGAAATGGAAGCGAACAAGCCGAGGAGAAGACGATCAGACGTTTGATCAGCAGCTCTTTAAGACGTCATCGTCTCTGTTGTCTTCAGCAGGGCGTCCCCATGTGACCTCAGAGATCAATATCAGGGCTGATCAAGCATTTATTGATTGATTGTATCAATACAAACCTAAAGCCAGTTCTTTGTTTACATCCACCGTCACACAGGGTTCAGAGGAACTAGTGGCAGAACGTTGGGAGGTCAGCTAGAGGAGTTCTCTTTAGATACATGGATTATAGATTATAGGTAGATTATAGATTATAGATAGATTATAGGCAGATTATAGATTATAGATAGGTAGATTATAGATTATAGATAGGTAGATTATAGATTATAGACAGATTATAGATTATAGATAGATTATAGGTAGATTATAGATTATAGATAGGTAGATTATAGATTATAGATAGATTATAGATTATAGATAGATTATAGGTAGATTATAGATTATAGGTAGATTATAGATAGGTAGATTATAGATTATAGACAGATTATAGATTATAGATAGATTATAGGTAGAATATATATTATAGATAGATGGATTATAGATTATAGATAGATGGATAGACTAGATAGATAGATTATAGATGGATGGATTGGTACTTTATTGATCCCGAGGGAAATTCAGGTAACCAGCAGCGTATTAAACATTCAGAATATACAGAGGTGAGAGATCAGAGCACACAGAGGAAGACATGGAAATATGAAGGCCTGACGATGTACATGATGTATGGTGAAGTTAGACGGTTGGATGGTGAACAAGAAGCCAGAAAAATATGTGGAAATAAATTTGGCAGAAAAACAGTGCTCTCCAACATCAAGTGTAGTCTGGTACCCCTTCTCCACTGAGCTGGTTCCAGGTCTAGTCCAGAGCCAGATCCTGACTTAGCTCCACTTCTTTGTGTTTCCACCACCTAAGCACCGACTCCAGGTTCTATAAACTGGAGCTCAGCAAGCACCAACTCTTTGCTGGTCCAGAGCTAAGCACCGAGTACGTCAGGGGCTGGGGGCGGGGTTATGGTGACCAACCATCAACGGTGGAAAGGGACACACAAGCGCTAATTAGTGTCCTTGTTCTCCAGGACGTCCCTGGTCCCATCACACATGTATTGGAATGACTCCCGGGACACACGGAAGTTTAGCACAAACTGTTGACCTGAAATCCGCTACAGTTGTGTCCCACCAGTAGCGTGATCACGGATGTGTCCAGGCAACAGGAGGACCTCCGCCTCACAATCAGCCTTAAGACCATCTATAGAGATAAACATAGATATTATCATCAACTTACTGCGTTGGTTTAACTGCTATGTAATGGATGCTAGCGTAGTGGTTTTATGGTGACCCAATGGCTCCAACTGGGCTCCAAACAGGTTCTTAGGAGGAACCAGATTAGAACCAACTAAAGAATCAGAACTAGACCTGGTTCTTCTTGGTGGAAAAGGGGTAACAGTGACGCCTCCTCTGGTCTCTACAGTATTCAGCAGTAAGAGGCTCCACCTGGTGGAACAACCAGGAACTACAGCTGATCTACATTTACTGACATCATGTAGAGAACACAGGTTTTCCAGATCTAATACTATATTTACCCTCTGGTTCTACATTTCAGACAAACGTCCGCAACATGGTTAAAGTCTAATCTAGTCCCAGACTGACCCAAACCCAGACTGGTTTTCTGTCTGCTGATGGTTCGAGCAGAAATCTGTTCTGGGACCTTGATGAGAACCAATGTTGGTCCAGATTGTTTGGTGCTGGAGGAGTTTATAGATCCAGAACCATCCTTGATAATATCAAACTTGTTTAACATTTAACATCTGGAAGGTCACGATCATCACGCTGCTGGACAGAAACACAAGATCTTCCTGAGGCCGAAGCTAAATGACTCCATTTCTTCTCCCTAAATGAAACACTGGACTGAAGCCGAGCAGAAGGAAAGTTTAAAGTTTAGAACAGTAGATCTAGAAGTTCTCATCAGACGCAGTGGAACACTGATGAGGTTGTTGCATGTTCTGTTTGGATAGTCAGCCAGCAGTAGTCATGAAGTCTACACAAACCCCGCTGTTAGCCGCTAGCTGCTAGCTAGGGACACGAGTACAAGTCACACAGAGCTTTTCAGACCTGCGATGTTTGATGAGTCCGGCTCTAAAATGAAACAGAACAGTCACTGCAGAGTTTGTTGTCAGACGTGAAGGTAGGTGATCATTTTAGTCTCTTATTGTTCAACCTGTGGATTTCTGATTGTCTGAAAAAATAACTTGTGATTGTCTTAAACAACACAAACTGAACCAGTATGAAGTTTATCACCGATGTTCTGCCATCAGTGTGCAGTTTTGTGAAGCTGTTCCTGCCTGACCCTGCTGAGGCCGTAGTAATGAGCCAGGAAGCCTCAACAGATACGAGGACAGTGATGCAGCTTTCACTCAGACATCAGTACGTCTAGATCCTGTAAAACTCTGGTTCCACAGACTCACTGTCAGACTCGTGTAGTTTTCAGCTGCTCTGATCCTTCGGCTGATGTTTGCCACGGCGTCTCTACATAATTCCATTGAAATACAACTGAACTGCTCAGTCAGTGACTTTCTGTTGGGGAGGTCATGAAGTTTTCACATTCAGAAGGTCCACTAGTTCAGTTCGGTTGTCTGGAAATGTAATGTTGTGGAGACGCTGTTGGTTCGGCTCCTCTGCTGAGAAGCCACTCATGTTATTGGTCGGATGAAGAGCAGCTGCAGTTTGTTTGGGTCGGTACAGAGCTAATGTTTCCCATCGATGATGAGCTAAGATCAGTAGATAAAGCTGCAGAGTAGCTGAACAGCTTCAGTCTCAGACTCACAGAGAAATTTATCCTGTTCAACTTCCAGGAAAACCGACCAGCAGCGAATCCAAGAACGTCTGGATCTGTGGACACTCGCTGGTGTACTGGGCCGAGTCCCGAGCCAAGTCCCCGGAGGTAGGTATGCAGCTGGGCATGGACCCCAGCAGGGTGTCCATCTGGTGGAAGGGGACTCAGGGTATGACGTGGTCTCAGCTGCTGCCTCAGCTCCACCAGCTGAAGGTCACCTGGCCGAACCCCGACGTCCTCATCATCCACCTGGGAGGCAACGACCTGAGCACCGACAGCCCCACCGACCTGCTGGCCTCCGTCAGGAAGGACCTGACCTCCATGAGGAGCATCTTCCCGCGATGCGTCCTCGTCTGGTCCAACATCCTCCCACGCAGGGTTTGGCGCCACTCGGCGGACAACCACGAGGTCGATCTGGTCCGAACTACGGTGAACCGCCGCATCCAGAACATCGTGTCCGAGCTGGGCGGCGTCTCGCTGAGCCACGATAACATCCGCTGTGGCACCAACACGGGTCTGTATCGGGCCGATGGCGTCCATCTGTCGCCTAAAGGCATCGACGTCTTCAACCTGAACCTGCAGGATTTCCTGGAAAAGTGGGATCTAGAGGCGAACGCCGCCTCCGAGCAAAGCTGAGCTGTTTTTAAGTTCCTTTTATTCCTCTCAGACAGTCGCATCCATTAAACCCTGTCTGTTTGTAGTTGAACATGTTTGTCACAGGAAACATTAAAGTCAGAAGAAGGAATCTGCCGTCGTGTCTTTCTTTGGTTTCCATGTGATCTTGTTCATCTTCATAGTGATGTTGAGGAGTCATTAGTATTTATATGACATCATGTTTACACAGTGAAGCTGGACGGACTCAGGATGTCCTCTAGTCTGAACCCGACCACAGCAGTTCTCTGGACAGCAGCACTGACCTGTTTTAGATGGACAGACCAGAGGAGACTCGACGGCTTCCTGTTGGTGGTTTGGTTCAGAGCACATTGGAAGTGTTTTACTGGTTTGATCACAGCAACATGCTCGGGTCCGGATTCTGTTGGACGTGAACTTCATCTGTCAGGTCTTTGTGAAGTTTCCTCTGGTGGATGATCAGAAACCAGAACCACATCCAGGAACCACTGATGGTTTCTAGGACTCTATGTCAGACATTAGACTGTTCACACTAGGAGACATCCCATAATACTGATGCTACAGCTGGTTCTAGAACAGGGGTGTCCAGTCCTGGTCCTCGACGGCCCCTATCCAGCATGTTCTAGATGTTTCTTCTTCCAACACGCCTGATTCAGTGATCAGCTCAGCTCTGCAGAAGCCTGATAACGATGCTGATCATTTAACCAGGTGTGTTGGAAGAGGGACACACCTGACACATGCTGGATGGGGGCCCTCGAGGACCAGGACTGGACACCCTGAGACTCCTGGATGGATGTAAACTGATCTGGGTCCAGGTTCTAGCAGAACTCCAGTGTGTTGTTCCTCCTACATGTCATGTGTCTGTTTGCTGGACTGATGAGGTTCTGATCCATGTGGACCCCCCTCTATGGACTTCAAGGAGACCTTCATGGTCTGAAGGTAGAACTCTGATCAGTGATGGAGGTTCTGAGGTTTGAACTTTGTTCAGGTTTGGTTCCATGGTGTTGTGTTATTAGACGACAACGTTCGGTGTTGATCCGTCTGTCGGTGATTCAGAACCGACACCAGAGATCCATCATGAGGTTTAACGGCTGCAGGCTTCAGGTGAGCGACCAGGTGAGTGTGTGTTGTCTCTGCAGGTTTCAGTCCGAATGAGTCGACAGCAGACCTGAACTGAAGTGGAGGAAAGTTCTGCTCCTCTGAGCAGCCGGTCGGTGTTTCCAACCAGAACCACAGACTGAAGGTGTGACGTCATGAAATCAGATGATGTAGTTTAGGATCCACAGGAACACCAGAGAGCAGAGTGAGGGTCACACCTGAGCAGGTGTCAGACCTTTACATTTAGATCTGACTGGTTCAGGTGGGAGCTTTGTTCATAGACACTGTAACAATACAACAATACAGGTGTGATATAATATAAACACACATAATACAGGTATGATATATGTATGTTTTCAGTTCCAGTAAAATAATTATTTATATTTATTTCAACTGTCTGAATCCATGACATTTAATCAGTCTGCTAAAACTACAACTATGACGACCCGAAACACCGAGAACTGATGCTGGACGTGACTCATCCTGTCGCTGTCTGGATGCTGCTGGCCTGCTGTGGTTGGTGGGTCCCCTCCTCCTCCTCCTCCTCCTCCTCCTCTTCCTCCTCCTCTTCCTCCTCTTCCTCCTCCTCCTCCTCCTCCCCCCTCTGGATTGGTGGGTCCCCTCCTCCTCTCTCAGGTGTGTTCTCAGGTGTTTGGCTATAAACCAACAGCGAACAGCTGCTGTTCTGCTCTGCAGAGTGACGTCACTGGACGGAGGGATGATGGGGAGGGGCTTAGTGACATCACTGCACGCATAGAGGAGGGGGAGGGGCTTAGTGTGCATGAGCAAAGCACCATGAGGTCATGGGAGTTGTGTACTGAAATGAACACACAAGTATTGATCAGTATCGATACCAACGGTGATATGGATCCATGGATATGTGAGGTGGCTCCGCCCACCACCGATTCAGAGAAATAAACCCTCAAAGACAGTAAGACATACGATCAGCTGGCAGAGTTAAGGCGATGAAATCTATAGATAAATAGATATATAGATGAATAAATAAACCTATGTATATAATTTATAAATGTGTCTGAGGTTTTCTACAGTCAGATTTTTCTAGTTTCTTGTTACAGAGTCGAGGTTTGTTTAAATTATTTGACTTGAGAGTGAAACTAGAAAATCTCAGGTTTGTACATGTTTTTTGTTTTTTCTATAAACTTTATTCATTTATTTATTTATGAGTCGCTGTCACTGAGCAGCTCTGAGGTTTAAAGTTTCCTGATCAGCAACAAGAAGCTTCAGTTTCATTTCACTGTTTTCAAACGGATCCTCTAAAGTTAAAATAAAATCAATAGAACCATTTAACAGGGTGGGGGTCTGATCTGAAACCAGCCTCCTCCTTCAACAGACGGTCAAAGCGTTCTTCTGTGTTGTTTATCGGTTTCCTGAACGTTTCCATGTGTTCTACTGCAATAATAATAATAATAACATGATGATAAGTCAGAGTTCACTGGAGGCCATCAGGAGGAGACTCAGACTGAACGATGACAGAAGATCAAGCTGAGAGTTCAAAGACTCCAAACCCAGAACAGCCAGTGGTGATGAGCTGATCCTCCAGGCTGAAGACGTTTGGTTCTGTCAGTGTTTTAGGTCCGTTACATCCAGCCTGGACTGCTGGTCAGACTTCAGAGCAACGTTTCACTGACCCTTTAAATCCGAACAAACGAAATAAAACTCTCTGAAGCAGTTCAATAAAAGATTCAAACCATCAGTCAGCTGTTTGCTCTTAGAGGCTCCATCTGATGAAAATCCATTCGGACTGTATTTGTTTTAAACCTGGGGAAAGAAATAAACTCTGATCAGATAGAAAACCCTTACTTCTGTCGTTCTTCATCCCTCCAGTGTGAACATAATAAACTGAACATTATAAACTGGACATAATAAACTAAACATATTAAACTGGATATAATAAACTGAAAATATTAAACTGAACATATTAAACTGAAAATATTAAACTGAACATATTAAACTGAACATATTAAACTGAAAATATTAAACTGAACATAATAAACTGAAAATATTAAACTGAACATAATAAACTGAACATATTCCAATGCTGTAGTTCCTAAATCGTCCTGCGGGGGCAGCAGTACTCAGCAGCAGATGTCAGCGCTGTTGGTTTCCAGCAGCAGAAGAAGAAGCAGCAGGTCTTTGAGCTGCAGCAGGAATCAAACTTTCTGATCAGATTTCTGATCAATATCTGCTGATCAGGCTGAATCACGGAACGACCAGCAGTCGCCTCCCGCTCAAATCCACCGCCGGAGATCAGCAGTTGACCGCAGGCTGCCGAAGAGCCTCTGCGGGCGGAGATGTACCGCGGTCGGCCTCCGCCGAGAGGAGGCTACCCGCCGACGTTCGAAGGCCGCGGCCCGCCGCCGAGGCCTTACACGGCACCGGGCTACCGGGACGACAGGAGCCGGCCCAGGCCCCCATACCATCCCGGCTACCACGACCACGGACCCCCGGACTCCCACCGCCGCTCTCCGCCACGGAGGAGGTACCCTTCACCCGGCCACGGCGGAGAGTACCGGACCGGAGGACTGCCGAGAGAGGTGAGAGAACCGGAGGCTGCAGAACCCTGAACCCAGCGGGTTAGTTCATCTTTTTACCCCCGGGAGGCGACTGCAGCTGCGGTCAGAGATGTCAGCTACGCCGGTGGAGTCTGGAGCCTCAACAACGAGGCCTGCTGTTTGTTTAACGTTATGAAATATTTAACCGCTAGTTTAACTCAGCAGTCAGCTGGATGTCTCTGTAGCAGGTTAACTAGCATCTAGTTACCAGGAAAACTAGTTCAAACAAGATCTAAAATCTGAGCCGTTTTAATGCCTCAGTCTATCAGCTAGCATCAGCTAACAACATCTAACATCATCTAGCATCAGCTAGCATCATCTAACATCAGCTAGCATCATCTAACATCAGCTAGTATCATCTAACATCAGCTAGCATCATCTAACATCAGCTAGCATCAGCTATCATCATCTAACATCAGCTAGCATCATCTAACATCATCTAGCATCAGCTATCATCATCTAACATCAGCTAACATCATCTAACATCAGCTAACAACATCTAACATCATCTAGCATAATCTAACATCAGCTAGCATCAGCTATCATCATCTGATATCAGCTAGCATCATCTAAACTCAGCTAGCATCATCTAACATCAGCTAGCATCATCTAACATCATCTAGCATCAGCTAACAACATCTAACATCATCTAACATCATCTATCATCATCTAATATCAGCTAGCATCATCTAAACTCAGCTAGCATCATCTAACATCATCTAG
The DNA here is from genome assembly GCA_024666655.1 of Dascyllus trimaculatus. Taxonomy (NCBI): domain Eukaryota; kingdom Metazoa; phylum Chordata; class Actinopteri; family Pomacentridae; genus Dascyllus; species Dascyllus trimaculatus. The sequence continues at coordinate 1,326,165 of CM045464.1, read as the reverse complement.
CATCATCTAGCATCATCTAACATCATCTAGCAAGATCTAGCATCAGCTAACATCATCTAACATCAGGTAACATCAGCTAGCATCAGCTATCATCATCTAATATCAGCTAGCATCATCTAAACTCAGCTAGCATCATCTAACATCATCTAGCATCATCTAACATCAGCTAGCATCATCTAGCATCATCTAACATCAGCTAGCATCATCTAACATCAGCTAGCATCATCTAACATCATCTAGCATCAGCTAGCATCATCTAACATCACCTAGCATCAGCTAGCATCATCTAACATCATCTAGCAAGGTCTAGCATCATCCAGCATCAGCTAACATCATCTAACATCAGGTAACATCATCTAACATCATCTAGCATCAGCTAGCATCATCTAACATCAGCTAGCATCATCTAGCATCAGCTAACTTTAGCTAGCATCATCTAACATCAGCTAGTATCATCTAACATCAGCTAACATCATCTAGCATCATCTAGCATCAGCTAGCATCATCTAACATCATCTAACGTCATCTAGCATCAGCTAGTATCATCTAACATCATCTAACATCAGCTAACATCATCTAACATCATTTAACATCAGTTAGCATCATCTAACATCATCTAGCATCAGCTAACATCAGCTAGCATCATCTAACATCAGCTAGCATCATGTAGCATCAGCTAACATCAGCTAACATCATCTAACATCTGTTAACATCAGCTAGCATCAGCTAACATCATCTAGCATCAGCTAGCATCATCTAACATCAGCTAACATCATCTAGCATCAGCTAGCATCGTCTAACGGTAGCTAACATTAGCTAGCATCTTGTAACATCATCTAGCATCGTCTAGCATTGTCTAGCATCATCTAACATCATCTAACATCATCTAGCATCGTCTAGCATCATCTAACATCATCTAATATCATCTAGCATCATCTAGCATCATTTAGCATCATCTAACATCATCTATTATCATTTAGCATCATCTAGCATCATTTAGCATCATCTAACATCATCTATTATCATCTAGCATCATTTAGCATCATCTAACGTCATCTAACATCATCTTTATATCATCTAGCATCATCTAACATCATCCTTACATCAACCTACATCAGGCAGCATCATCTAACATCATCTAACAGCAGTTAACATCAGCTAGCATCAGCTAACATCAGCTAACATCTAACATCGTCTAACATCATCTAACAGCAGTTAACATCAGCTAGCATCAGCTAACATCAGCTAACATCAGTTAACATCAGCTAACATCTAACATCAGTTAACATCAGCTGGCATCAGTTAACATCAGCTAACATCTAACATCATCTAGCATTAGCTAACATCAGCTAGCATCATCTAGCATCAGCTAACATCATCTAGCATCGTCTAGCATCAGTTAACATCATCTAACATCTTCTAACATTAGGTAGCATCATCTAACATCAGCTAGCATCATCTAACATCATCTAGCATCGTCTAGCATCAGCTAACATCATCTAACATCATCCTTACATCAGCTAACATCAGCTAGCATCAGCTAACATCTAACATCAGCTAACATCAGCTAGCATCATCTAACATCAGCTAGGATCAGTTAACATTAGCTAGCATCAGTTAACATTAGCTAGCATCATCTAACATCAGCTAACATCAGTTAACATCAGCTAACATCTAACATCAGTTAACATCAGCTAACATCATCTAACATCAGCTAACATTAGTTAACATCAGCTAACATCACCTAGCATCAGTTAACATCAGCTAACATCAGCTAACATCTAACATCAGTTAACATCAGCTAACATCAGTTAACATTAGCTAACATCAGCTAACATCAGCTAACATCTAACATCAGCTAACATCAGCTAACATCTAACATCAGTTAACATCAGCTAACATCATCTAACATCAGCTAACATTAGTTAACATCAGCTAACATCTAACATCAGTTAACATCAGCTAACATCAGTTAAGATTAGCTAACATCAGCTAACATCAGCTAACATCTAACATCAGCTAACATCTAACATCAGTTAACATCAGCTAACATCAGCTAACATTAGTTAACATCAGCTAACATCACCTAGCATCAGTTAACATCAGCTAACATCAGCTAACATCACCTAGCATCAGTTAACATCAGCTAAAATCAGCTAACATCTAACATCAGTTAACATCAGCTAACATCAGTTAACATCAGTTAACATCAGCTAACATCAGCTAACATCAGTTAACATCAGCTAACATCAGCTAACATCTAACATCAGTTAACATCAGTTAACATCAGCTAACATCAGTTAACATCAGTTAACATCAGCTAACATCAGCTAACATCAGTTAACATCAGCTAACATCAGCTAACATCTAACATCAGCTAACATCTAACATCAGTTAACATCAGCTAACATCATGTAACATCACCTAGCATCAGCTAACATCAGCTAACATCAGTTAACATCAGCTAACATCAGCTAACATCTAACATCAGTTAACATCAGCTAACATTATGTAACATCACCTAGCATCAGCTAACATCAGCTAACATCAGCTAACATTAGTTAACATCAGCTAACATCACCTAGCATCAGTTAACATCAGCTAACATCAGCTAACATCACCTAGCATCAGTTAACATCAGCTAAAATCAGCTAACATCTAACATCAGTTAACATCAGCTAACATCAGCTAACATCAGTTAACATCAGCTAACATCAGCTAACATCTAACATCAGCTAACATCTAACATCAGCTAACATCTAACATCAGTTAACATCAGCTAACATCATGTAACATCACCTAGCATCAGCTAACATCAGCTAACATCAGTTAACATCAGCTAACATCAGTTAACATCAGCTAACATCAGCTAACATCTAACATCAGTTAACATCAGCTAACATCATGTAACATCACCTAGCATCAGCTAACATCAGCTAACATCTAACATCAGTTAACATCAGCTAACATCATGTAACATCACCTAGCATCAGCTAACATCAGTTAACATCAGCTAACATCAGTTAACATCAGCTAACATCAGTTAACATCAGCTAACATCAGCTAACATCTAACATCAGTTAACATCAGCTAACATCATGTAACATCACCTAGCATCAGCTAACATCAGCTAACATCTAACATCAGTTAACATCAGCTAACATCCGCTAACATGAAGTTTAACTTAGAAGAAAAATTAGCAGCTAAAATTTATTAACTGTGGATTAAGTTAAAAAGACAAATTAAAACTACAGATGCTGCTGTTCTCACGTGTGACTGTATTTTTGTGATGATGTGTTCCAGAGGTCTGCATCTCCACGGGGTTCGATCCTCGACCACAACTTGGTCATCACCGTGGGCAACGAGCTGACCACGCCTCCAGGCTCCGCCTCCTCACGCCACCATGACAGGTGTGTCTGACGCCATGTTTTAATGTTTAATATCCGTCATGTCTCTATGAGTTTCAGGGTTTTACTGTGTTCATTTTAACATTAGAGACCAGAAATCACAAGAAAAGGTTTTAGCCATGAGATTGGTAAAGTATTTAGATGTGTTTGATAAAATGATGGTCATCAATAATTTGGGTTTAAATGATCAAAGTAACAGCAGCAGGCAGACAAACCTGTCACAGTAAAATAGTCCCTTATTAATCTCACAGCAGAGAACTTTGCAGTCTAAAACAAAGACAGGAGCACCAGTCAACAAGTGGAGTTAGTCGGGTTGTGACTTCAGACTCCTGGTGTTCGTCTAAATCATTGGTTCAAGTCTGGATCAAAGTCAGACTGACAGTAATGGGATCTGTACCTTCTGCTGGTGATAGTGTTGGAACTGCACCTGCTCGGTTGACCCGCTAACGGCCGTGTTTCCCTGCAGGGATTATCCTCCTCGACCCGACTATGAGCGGAGCCGGAGCAGGGGGCGGAGCCGACCTCGCAGCCGCAGCCAAGACCGGAGTCCGGGTCGCAGCCGGGCCAAGAGCAGGGGGCGGAGCAAGAGCCGGCCCCGCAGCCAGAGCCGCAGTCCGGACCGGAACCGCGCCAAGAGCAGGGGGCGGAGCAAGAGCCGGCCCCGCAGCAGGTCCAGGTCCAGGTCCAGAGGGAGGAGCAGGGGAAGAAGTCGTGGGCGGAGCTACAGCAAGGCGGCGAGCCACGGCCGCAGTAAGAGCAGGCAGAGGAGTCGCAGCCGAAGTCGCAGTAAAAGCCGCAGTCGAAGCAGCAGCAGCAGCAGCAGCTCGAGCAGCCGCAGCAGCAGCGACAAGAAACACAGGAAAGACTTCAAGGAGCTGCAGATGGCTCGACGCCGGAAGGAGCTGGAGGAGATGCTGAGTCAGCCGACAAAATCCATCCTGAAGAAACGTAGCGAGGACTTGCCGTCTGTCGGGGTACGTCGAGGTTTGGCTCACGTGCTGCGGGGATGTTACTGATTAAACATTAATGCATTCTTTTCTGTTAATCATTTAACCAGTTATAAATACATCAACTGATGAAGCAGAAGGTCATGACATCACTGAACGTAGATCAGCTGTAGTTCCTGGTTGTTCCACCAGGTGGAGCCTCTCACTGTTTAACACTGTAGAGACCAGAGGAGGCGTCACTCAGACTACAGTTCATGTTGGAAGCAGAGAGCATTGTGGGAGTTTAGCTAGCAACGGGCACCATGACAGAGACTTCTGTGGCGGTTAATGGCCTATTAGTCAGTAAGGTTCCTGATGTTAGGTGTCATTTAATCAATCAGGAGATTTAAACATGTTTGGTTTAAAGAATCAGTCACGCAGGGTTCCTTCTTCATGAACAGCGATGGTTTGTAGAATCAGATCAGTCCCAGTAATGGACACCTGTGTGTTTTGTGTTGCAGAGCTGCGACACCAACATGTCGCGTGTTGCCGAGCAGCTGCTGCAGGCCGTTAAAACCACAGATCCTCGCGTCATGGCCTCCATGCTGTCGGAGCTGCGGTCCGACCCGGAGATGTCTCGGCGTGCTGGCCTCGACGCAGAGATCAAAGAGATCCTCAGCCTGCTTGGGGTGGCGGCGCCGGGCAACAAGGCCCCGGAGAAGCTCGTGGAAGACATCGATGACGAGGAAAAATTCCTGTATGGAGACTCGGAGGACCCCAAACCTCCGCCGGCACTGGAGCCGATCCGACACCACAGCCTGGACCTGTATGGAGAGGTGACGGAGGAGACGCTGTATGGAGACTACCCACCGCAGAAAGCTGCCGTCGGTCAGGCGTACAGTCGCTCTCCGGGGGCCTCCACGCACCTTCAGGCCCCGCCAATGCCGGGCGAGGTGGACGTGAGGTATGCCAGCCGACCCGCCATCAGCCCGGACCAGAACATCACGGTGCAGGTGATGAATCCCACCGTCCCACCGGGGACGGAGCCTCTGGAGGAGGGCGAGCGGCAGGCGCTGGAGGAGTACGAGAAGATCCAGGACCTGCTGAAGACCATCGGCCTGGACCTGGGCGTGGCTGAGATCAGCAAGATGGCCGCCCGGACCAAAGAGCGTCTCCATGGGAACAAGCCGCCTCCGAAGACGCCCACGCGCTGCCGGCGGTACTCGTCCGGCAGCTCGTCTGGCAGCCGCGGTGGCCGCAGGAGGCGGAGCCACAGCGGCAGCTCCAGCAGCAGCAGCAGGAGTCGTAGCGGCGGCTGGAGCAGCGACGACGACGACCGCAGGAAGAGCTCAGCTCCGCCCAAAACACTCAAAGACAGCGGCGACAGGAAGGCCGACGCAGCGCCGCCTCCAAACGCCGACCCCCTCCCCCCCCACCAGGCCGTGCCCATCCCCACCTACCCCCCCTCGCAGGTCCACGGCCTGATGCCGCCCAGCTTCCCCCCGCCGCCCTACGGTCAGTACAGCAACTTCCTGCCCTACGTGCCTCAGCAGTGGCCCCCTATGTACCCCCCTCCCAACATCAGCCTGCCCCCCCACACCGTCACCGATGAGTTCCCCCCCGCTGCACCCTACAAACCAACCTACAGCACGATGGAGCCGGGCGCTACAGGTCAGCCATCTTTAAAGGATGTTCATAAGCAACAGCATTAAATCAGACATGAAGCTCCGCTCCTGTTGATCCGTATCACCTTATCATGTTTATAACTTTATCATGTTTATAACTTTATCATGTTTATAACTTTATCATGTTTATAACTTTATCATGTTTATAGCTAACATATTTATTCCTGTATTAACGACGTTCATCATATTTATAACGTCACTTCTTCGTATTGCGTGCTTTATGTTTATCGCTGTACCACATGTAGAGGGTTCTGGGTGGACTGTGTTGGTTTCTGCTGGTTTTTAAGACTCTGATCTGGAGCTTCACCGTAGTCTGACTCAGCTGTTCAGTGTTTGTTCTGGATTCAGTCATCGGTCGTGTGTTTCTGCAGGTCCAGCTCAGGATGGAGAGAAGGGAAGCTGTAAATCCAGCAGAGTTTCTGAGGAGCAGAACAACGAAAGCCAGAAACAAAAGGTCTAAGAAACGATGAGTCAATCAGCTGTTCGGTCTCTGACCTGTCAGATGATTCTGGTTTCCTATCTGATAATTCTGCCATAGTAATCAGATCAAGGTGACAAACTTTGTACTGTATCTGGTCGGGCTGGTCCCGAATATTTGAATAACCCCCCCACAGCGACCGGCTGACACTGGCATGAACCGAAATCAACCGAATATGCGGCAAATATTGGCTCTGAATATCCGAAGCACAGATACTGCTGTTCGGACCAGCTCCAGTACCTGGTGATTCTGACCGTGACCAGTGTCTGTCCAGAGACTTCCAGGTCACAGAGGAAAGAAACCAGAGAAAGCAGATGGAACCTCAGAATGTAGACTGTGTTTATTAAAGATGTACTGCAACTAATCAAGTCTCCTTAGCAGGATATCACTGTTTGATGTGATTCAATAATCTGCCAGAGCAGACTCTGAACATTAGCTTGTGGTTCTGTTCAGGTTCTGGAGGAGAGGGAGAAGCTGAAGCAGGACAGAGAGATCCGGATGAAGAAGAAGGAGTATCTGATGAAGGAGCTGGAGAGACTCCGGAAGCAGCAGGGTGAGTTCAAACCAGACCTCATTCATGTTCAGAACCACCTGAACTGGACTCAGACAGAACCCCAGCCCGTTTCTACTGGCTCATCCAGCAAACCCACATTCAAAGATCAGAACCGAGTCATTGCATTTCTAAAATGACGTCAGTCTCAACCCCATCGGTAGTTCAGGGTTGTGGTCACACAAAAAGGTTCGTATCAGGATGCTAATTTTGGACGTGTTCTTTTATCAGTAATTAATAAAGGCGGCGTTATCGATCAGCAATCAATTAAATGATCACACAAGTTGAGGACAGTGGACAAGAATCAGAAGAACAACATGTATATCAGTAAATGTATGTCAGCTGTAGTACCTGCTTGTTCCACCAGGTGGAGCCTCTTACTGTTTAACACTGTAGAGACCAGAGGAGGCGTCACTCAGACTACAGTTCCTGTTGGAAGCAGAGAGCATTGTGGGAGTTTAGCTGCAACGGGCACCATGACAGAGACTCCTGAGGAGGTTAATGACCTCCAACCAGAGCTTACTTTGTAGGTGAACTGGGATCAACAGAACCGACTGAGGACCACACCATGTGGTTGTTAACTGAGACAGCAACATCAGGTCATCAGAGTTCAGTTATTTATTATCTGATTATAATGCAGCTGATTATCCACCGTTAGCATCCGTAGCGTCCTGCCACCAGTCGTTCTCCCTTCAGGACACCTGTGTGACGGTGAAGTGAGCTAAGGATTGGACTGAGGTTCGGTACCGATGGTTAAATAAGCCTTGATTGGCCCTGGTCAGAACATGTCGACGGGTTTTCTTATCGATCAGCAGCTGCTCAGTAAACTCTGAGCGTGGAGGTAACCGTGGTGTCGGTTTGCTTCTTGTTCACCAGGGGAGCTGCTGAGGAAGAAGCGTCGGGAGAAGGACGGCCACAAAGACCCTCTGCTGCAGGAGATCAGCCGCCTGCAGGAGGAGGTCATGGCTCAGATCTCCAACCTGCGGAAGGAGCACGAGGCCGCCGAGAAGAAACGCAACGAGATCGACAAGGTGGCGCTGATCCTCGGTGTGAGCCCGTCGGACCGGCCCCGCAGGACCAGCAAACCGCCCGAGGAGGACCAGCCGCCGCCAAAGGTTAAACGGGAGGCGGAGAGGAGCCCCGAGCAGCGGCAGGCCTACAGCTCCACGATGAAGGTACAAACACCTGCAGGGCAGGTAACACAGGGAGAAGCTACTGTCAGAGAGCATAGCGAGGGCGCAGTGGTGGCACCGAACCCACCAACAGTTTAGATTATGAAGCGACGTGCTGAGCTAGCCGGTTCCACTCAGAGGTCTCAGTTCTCAAAGCTAAATATGGACCAGTAGCCAGGCTCAGGTTAGACGTCGGCGTCTTCCGTCCAAACGTGGCTGTGTTTTAGTTTTCTGTGCATGGGTAGTGTTTTATTTTATCTGCTGGAACGGATCAGGGCGTAATGTAAATCCAGAGACTTGATGTTTCTTTTCATGCAGTCAGTCCTCGAACTAAGAAACAAAGAGGCTCCGACCGAATGCCTCATCTGAAGAGTCTTCGTTCTGCTTTGCTGTTTTTCTTTGGTTCAGAGAAATGACAAAGTAGAAGCTCTGATTCAGAGTTAAAGAGTGGGTAAACGTTCTACAAGTTAAAGTGTCATGGACGGGCCGGTCGGATCAGTTTGAACACAACAACATCCTGTTTATTACCAGAACATTTAGCTAGCGGAGGGCAGGCCAGGGGACAGCAGTGGAACATGTGAAGGCTTCTCTTCTGGGTTTGTTTTCATCTTTCTGTGCAACAAAATGTGAACACAGAATGTGTTGGTCTGTGCTGATACTGCTTCCTTTAAAACGTGCATCATTTACCCGATCTTTGGCTGATTATCACAAGTCTGAAGAGATCCCCGTTCTAGTCTGAGCTTCAGAGACAGAAAGCAAAGCAGGAGCTTCATGAAGCTGTTTGAGCTAGGCTAGGCTAATCCCTCTCTGCAGCAGCGTCTGTTCATCAGCATGTAAACAAACCACAGAGGCTTGAAGTGAGGAAGACTCTGGTTCTATCCAGTGAATCAGCATTAAAATGCAAAAATGCAGAACATCAAATACACCTTTTCTGATTTAATCAGACCTTTTATTTGCACATTCTACAGCTCCGTTTTAATGTCGTCGTGAGGAACTTGGTCAGAAAACGGCAGCAGTTCTTTGGAACACTTCTGATTTACCAGATGATGATTCTGAGAGCTGCGTTAAAATGACTCAAACCTGGTTCTGGTTTTACAGAATAAGTGACCCCCCAGCAGGGGGCGCTGCAGGGAGGGCTGAAAGTAAAAGTGGTGAATTTAGTCACGCTCAGACATAAGTTTGTTAAAGTGACTCGAGAAAATGCAGTTAAACTTGAAATGGAACTGGAAATTACGCGGACGTGTCTGGGAAGCTGGAGCCGAAAGCAGGTGAGAGACTTTGTGAATTTCACATTTGGACCTAAAAAACTCGTCTGAGTAAGTCCTGACCATGTGACCGCCTGCCGCCATGTTGACTCCCCTCCATCTTTGTTTTCTCCAGCAGACCTCGGTGGCTCCGTTGCCATCAGGAACGACTCCGGACAAGATGCCGGTCGCTGCCTTGGCTCCGCCCCCCGAGCCATTTGATTACTATGATGCTGGAAACCACTGGTGCAAAAACTGTAACGTCACCTCTGGTTCCATGTTTGATTTTTTCACGCACTTGCACAGCAAAACTCATCGAAAGGTTTGTTGACTCTTCATGTCCTCTGACGTGCGTCTGTACCACAACCTTCAGAGACATTCGTACCCGACCGACCGCCTGGCGTTTGTTCCGTTACGTTTCCTTTTCTTTGCAGACTCTGGACCCCTACGACCGACCCTGGGCTTCCACTCCCAACAAAATCTCCAAGACCCTGCCGTCGGAAGAGAAGCTGACCAAACCAGCCAAAGGTACTTTGACTGCACCTTCAGACCGTCCAATCATTGCGTGTTGCAGTCATGTGATCCCTGAGCCGCTGAGTGTTGTTAGCGTCTTCTGCTTCCAGGTGGATCTCTGCCACAGGTTCTCAGTCTCTTAGTGAAAACAGTGCTAACGAAGTGACGAGCCGCAGAGGAGACTCCTGTCATTTGTTTTCATGTGTCATCCTCCACTGACAGTGAATGTAACGCACATACAACACCTGGAAAGGCACTTTAGCCGCTCGGTGCAGGTGTGCTAGTACACCTGGTATTACTGTGAGCAGCTGCACTTCTCCACTCTGAAATACGACCTCCGAGCTCTTCACCATCTTTTTGTTAATATAATGTCGGCAGATGCTTCCTCTCTAACCTTCTCCTGTCCTGACAGGTTCTGGAAACGGAGACATCTCTCAGGTAAACATGATTGGCAGCTTATTCTGTCACCACGTTAAGCTCTAACGGGTCACCTGTGTGTTTTGCTGCAGGTTCTGAGTTCCTGCTGCCAGTCAGAGGATTCTTCTGCCTGCTGTGTAGAGAGTTTTATGGAGACGCCATCTGTGCAGAAGAACACGTCACAACACACGCTCACAACGAGAAGTACAAGGTATGAACAGGAAGTCCTGATGGCGTGGTCTCACCTGTCGTCATCAACATCACTCAGACCAGCTCCACCTTCTAGTACCACAGCAGGCCGTTACCATCCGTTCTGTTCACTGGAACAGGAAGTAACTCTGACAGCGTCGGCGACGACATGTGGATCGTTCATATTGACTGAGCACTTACCTGAGTAGTTTTGGTGCCTAAACTTAACCGAGCACCGACTGAAGAGCTGTGAGTGAAAGCAGGAGTCACAACGAGGTTTAAGACTAAATGTGATTTAGAGGCAAACTCAAGTTTCCCTTAATGGAAGTGCGTTAACGCCTTCCTCCTCCAGCCCTCTCATGTGGACCTGGTGTTTCTAAGAACTACGTTGTGGCTCCACCACCAGTAAATGAAATAACAGGACACTGAGCTGCTAGAAGGTGGAGGAGTTCCCTTCCTGCCCATGTGAGGGATTGATGTGTGATGATGATGCCTGTTGATAACATCAAAGTCGGGTGCATAGAAACAGTTTTTAAGAGAATGGCCACGGTTGTCAGGTAGAAGCTGTTGTTCATATGTTTTCTTAACTTGTTGCCTTTGTGTTCTTATGATTCACCAGAAACAAATGTACGAGAACCCTCTCTACGAGCAGAGGAGGAACCTGGACCGCCAGGCCGGATTGGCCTTAGAGGCAAGCGGGAAGAAGCGCAAACATGACGACGACGAGAAAGGTGACAAAGAGGAGAAGTCCAAACACAAAAAGGAGAAAAAGGACAAGGAGAAGAAGAAGGAGGAAGACGACGGCGCTCAGAAGGAGAAATCCAAGGCCAAGAAGGAGGAAGTGGAAGACAGGCCGAAAAAAGAGGACAAGCACCTGGATGAGAACAAGCCTTCTTACAGCAAGAAAGACGAAGAGGAGAAGTACAAATACATGAAGAGGGACGACAAATACCGCCACAGCAGAGAGGAGGAGGACAGGGGGAAGTATAGCAGGAGGGACGAGGATGACGAGTATAGGGGTTGCAAAGAAGAAGAACACTGGTACCGGTACCGCAGGTATAACGAAGACCGTTACGACGATCGACCCAAATATGGACCAAGAGATGGTGAGGACAAAAGTAAATATGGTAAAAATTATGATGCCAGATTCAAATACGACAGGGAGCAAGACGAAGGGAAGCCAAAGGCTGAGAGGGAGGGTTTTAAAAAGCCAGAGCCGGATAAGCCAGCAGGGAAACTGGAGGTCGGCAAGCCTGAACCCCCATCCAAACTGTACGACGCGCCCAAAATCTTCTGTGGACCCAGTCCAGCCATGAGGGCAAAGCTCCGCAAGCAGAGCCTGGAAGCTGGAAAACCAGCACCGGTGACCGCAACCACTTCATTTGCAAAGTTCACCTGGAAGAAGAAGGAGAACCTGCTGGCAAAGGAGGCGGCGAAAGTGGCTGCTGAATTCATCAAAGAGGACGAAGCGGCTGCAAAAGAGCCGCCAGTCTCGGTGGAGGATTCTTTTGCAAAGTCGATGGCTGTCGCTAAGGAGATCGCTCTGAAGCTGGGAGGCCAGCAAGGCGTGCCTCCTCCTTGGGTGTCCAACGGCGCCAACCGGGGACGGATCCGACCAAATCTTCCTGCACCGGCTGCAGTTCTTAGAAAAACAACCCTGACTGGTAAACCTGCACCTCTGAATACTTTCCTCTCTATTAGACCACAGAACACTAGTTTCCCGGGCCCTGCTCTAAAAGAAGGTCTTGTCCTCCCTGATCCTCTGACCAGGGCTCGAAATGCTCAGGATGCCCTCCTAGAAGGTAATCCAGCCCTGCCGGTTGGTACACTGGAGCCACTAGGTGTTGAAACTCTACCAACAGCGTCGAAACCTGCACCACCCGGGGTTCAACCTGCTCCCCCAGTTTCTAAGCCGGCTACACTTCAGTCAAAGCCTCCGTCATCTGAGGCGACCCCTTCACCACCAGTGTCCTTGTCTGCGCCCTTTGGGGTTAAACCCGCTCCACCTGTTTTCAGACCTGCCACACTCGAGTCAAAGTCTAAACTTCAGCCGCCGGTGTCAACTCTTGCACCAATTAAAGTTCACCCTGCTCCACCTGTTTGTAAACCTGCTACTCTCGAGTCAAAGCCTGCCTCGTCTGAAGTTAGACCTGTGCCTACCCAGGCTACCACCGCACCACCTGCACCATCCAAGGGCACACCTGCACACCCAACCATGATAAAGATCGTGTCTGACGTTGCTGCTCCCGGCGTCCCAGAGAGCGAGCAGACTCGTACGGTTTTTGTTAAGCCTCCACCCTTCATGAACATGGGTGAAGGAGTTCAGAAGTCGGAGAAGAAGAAGAGTAATCTGGCTGCAGCCAAAGCCCAGGAATTATTCGGCATCTTCTACAACAGCATCGGTGACTCAGGCCCCTCCCCCTTCACCAAACCAGCGAAAGACACCAGAGCTGACAGTAGTGCTGCTAAAAGTCCACTTCCAGCCCCACCAGCACCAAAAGCACAGCCAAAACCACAATCCCAACCACGACCTCAGCCTCTTCCTGACTCCCACCTTCCAGCTCCGGTCCATGTATCTCCACAACCAGACTCCAGAAATTGCCCATCAAGTCCACAAACCCAGACAAAGTCAGACATTCAGATTGCATCTGTTTGGTCTCTGCAGCCAGCCGCCAATTCACTGGCTCCACCCAGTACCTCTTCACAAGCAACCCAACCAGAACCTCCTTCACCTGCTCAGCCTGAGGCTAAGGGTTCACCTCAGAACCGATCCCCGACTCCTGTGTCACAGGTCCAAACCACTTCACCGACCCAGCCTGCCGAGCAGGAACCAGCACCTCACACCGAGTCTCAGCCTGAACTGGCTCCTCAAACCAAAACACAATCTGCACCCCAGCCGGACCAGGACACCCTGCCCCAGTCCCAGCCAGAGACCTATCCTGACACCACTCCAGAACTCGAATCCAAACCAGGCCCCAAAACCAGAGCCAAGAAAACCCCCCCTGCTCGTCGCCCTGCCCGACAAACCCGATCCCAAACCAGGTACCAGACCCGGCAGCGGCAGCAGCAGAGTCAGTCCGAGCCAGAACCTGAGCCGGTTTCAGGGGACTCGGATTCTGCAGCTTCAGACCCGAAGGGATTGGACACGTCCGATCCTGGCTCTGGATCACACCTGGAGTCGGAAGCAGGAGCCCCGAGCGAGGAGGACCCTCAGATGATGGAGATCACCCCAGAAACCCTGGGCCTCCCCTCGGACATGACCTCCCTGGACTTTGAGTACGATTTCAACTTTGAGTAGGAGCTGAGCGGACGGCGCGGTGGGAGTCTGTTTTTATTTACTCACTCGTATGTCAAAGAAGTTCAGAGACACATTTCATGAGTCGCTTTTGTTTGAAGGACCAGATGTTTAGTGTAGATGGATCTCCTTGTGGTCTGTTTCTAGATCTGTTTGATGTCTGTGGACTGAAACTCTTAGAGGACCAGGACCCAGAGCAGGACGAGGCTTTGGTTTGATCTAAAGTGTTGCACTGAATAGAAACGGTTGGGGATTAATAAACGGCGTTCATCATGCAGAGCAGCCAGACGTCCTCGTGGAGAGGTCCTGCTTGTTAGAATGTCCTCACCTTCACTGTTGTTCCTTCATGTTGCTTGTAAAATAAAGACAGCAGCTGCTTTTTGTTTTATCAGTTAAACGGATGAATTTGTCAAATCTTTGCTGAACTTGTGGAAAGTTTCTGGGCATCATGTCCTCGGAGCTCTGCAGACGTTGAGCTCCAGAGTTCTGAGGCTGTTCAAAGGTAAAAGTAGTTCCAGCTTGTTTTGGTGTCCAGCGCTCTCATGCACCGTCTTCTGAACGTCTGCTGTTCACCCGAGTCGTCGTTCTACTTCCGACTTCACGGCGGCGTCACGATGAAGCTTCGTCTTCATGACAGAACAGAGCAGCTGTTTGGTGGAAGTAGAAGAACATCTCCAGAACTTCATGCTGGATCCAAAAGCTTCCTCCAGATTGTTGTCGTCTGTGTTTCACATCATTAATTATAAAGCAGCAGCTGTTCTGCTGCACAAGACCTTGAAAACACACTGAGGAGAACCTTCTCGTTGTGGATCTCCAGTCTGGACCTTGTTAGAATCACTTCCGCTGCAGGATGTGGAGGTTTAGAGGAACGCTCCATGAATTCAGTCTCTCTGTTTCCACTGTAGATCCAACAGCTTCAGCAGGAACTCAGAACATCAGCAACTCGGTTCTCTGTGGGAAATGGAACCATGGAGGCTTGTTCTGGCAGGACCAGCAGAACTTTCTGGAGCTGCTGGACGAGAACACAGAGTCTGGGAACTTTTAACTGTTCAGAGGTTTGCTCTGGTTCTGAGTCGCCTTGCAGCTGTTGGATCTACTGTGGAACAGAAAGACTGAATTAATGGAACATTCTGTAAACGTTCTCCTGAAGTTCTGCAGTGGAACGTTCCCCATTTACACTCTGGTTCCTCAAAAGGTTCTGAGCCTGCAGGGAAAGTTCCTGCAGTGGAAACGTGGCTGAACAAAGGTAGAAGAGTTCTCACGTAGCTCAGCAGCTGCAGGTGTCGACTGGTTATTGATTATCTGATCTGATATTCAGCGGGTTTTTTATTAAACTGATCACTGATGAAAAAGATTTATGGGATGAATGTTGAAAAGTTTGTAACTGAACATGTAAAACAGTCGAGTTTTAGTCTGAAGCAGCTTCCTCTCTTTAAAGGTTCAACACAAACCCGACTCGGGGAGAATCTCAGCTCCATCAGGTTCAGTCCATCAGATTAGTGATCAATAGTCAATAATCAGACCAAACCGTCAGACGTCGTTCGTCCGTCGCGTCTCGAACAACTCGTCCTGTAGAATGAGTGGTTTATTAAAAGTTGGAGGAGGAACAGGAAGAACAGGTGGACAGAATAAATCCAGGAAGAGAGGACCCTTCACATTAAAACAGGAAGTTATGTTGTCTTCTGTTTGCTTTCCAAACCTGATCAGGTTGATTGATGAAGTACTTCAGGTCTGTTTCCAGCTTCAGATGGAAGCCGTCTGAATGTGAAACAGGAGCCGCAGCTATGAGTCAGAACCAGGCGGACTCAGATCACCGTCAGAGGACCTGAGAAATAAGAACGTTTTAAATGCATCAGGAGGAATTTTCAGCTGATCCAAAAACCAGTTTGAGGTGTTCGCTGTCGGACCATCGTCCTCGGCAACCGAGGGACCGGAGCTCAGAACAGACCTGCAGACCGTCCACAGAGTTCAGGACTGAGCGGTCTGGAGGATTTCAGGTTTTCTGTCTTCGGCTGGACGCTCGGCGGTGCTTCAGGTGCTTCAGGTGAGCTCCTGCAGGTAAGTCGGCCGACGGCAGCAGAACACGTTTAGAAGCTGCTGCCTGAATGAAAGCGATCCATCGAGACTAAGATACAGAAGTGAATCTGACATCAGACACCCGGTGGTTCAGCTGTTCTCTGATCCGTCCTGGTAAATACAGTTTAGATATTTTTAATCTGAATGTGTTGATTTTATTTTGTAGTTTTAATTTATCTCCAACCTTTCAATCTGTTCTAGCTTCCTCCTCGATCATCTGTTCAGTGTCTCTCATTGACTGTTTGTTGCTCAGTGAGTTGAAGCTTTGATTAAACATCCAGCAGCTTCAGGTCATGTGATGCCTCAAGCGGTGATGTCATCAGGCTGCAGACGCCGGATTGGTCGGGAGTTTTCCTATGAACAGGTAACAGCAGCAGAACAAAGCAGATGTTTCAGACTGTTTGTGACGGATCAATAAAGTTTTGTTGAACTGAAGGATGTTGTTGTTTTTTTCTGTGTGTAAACAACAATAAATGATCCAAACAATAAACAAAGGAGAATCTTCCAGATGTTAACCCAGCTCCTGTGAGACAAACAACATTGAAATAAACTGAGGTTATCGCTACACATCACATTTAAACGTCAGGTCCTGGAGGACCAGAACCTCCTCCTGGTTCTGGGTCTACAGGACTGACTCAGCTGAGACCAGCAGGGAAACATCCAGAGAGTTCAGGTTGAACTGCAGGCAGTGTTTCCTCAGAGAGACTGAGAGGAGAATCCAACCTACTGGAACATCTAGTAGCTGGAGATACATCCAGCATGGAGGAACATCTAGTAGCTGGAGATACATCCAGCATGGAGGATCATCTAGTAGCTGGAGATACATCCAGCATGGAGGAACATCTAGTAGCTGGAGATACATCCAGCATGGAGGAACATCTAGTAGCTGGAGATACATCCATCATGGAGGAACATCTAGTAGCTGGAGATACATCCAGCATGGAGGAACATCTAGTAGCTGGAGATACATCCAGCATGGTGGAACATCTAGTAGCTGGAGATACATCCAGCATGGAGGAACATCTAGCAGCTGGAGATACATCCAGCATGGAGGAACATCTAGTAGCTGGAGATACATCCAGCATGGAGGAACATCTTCCTACAGCTGATGAACATGGAGGTAGATCAGATACAGGAGGAGGAGACGACAGCTGCTGGTTCAGAACCTTGTTTCCTCCCAGACCTTCGGGTCTCACATCTGAACCGATGACAGGAAACAGTTTTAGTCCAGAACCTTTTCTTCATCTTTTATCTCAGAGTTTTTAGTTTAGATCTGTTGATGTGAGAAGATGAAGTGTTTCTAGCAGAAAGTCAGCTTTTGGTCTGGCAGTGTTTCCTCGGTGAGTCACAGAGTAGATTCTATTGTACAGTTTTTATCTCTAAACTAATCTTTGTCTTTTTTAATTGTCATTTTATCGTCATCCAGAGAATCACATTTACATTTTTTTTTATACTTTTGACTTTTCATCAGATGGTTTTTTTTATATCAAAAATATAATTTGTTAAAATACCAAACTGCTTCCTTCTGAATGGATGAAGGCCGAAGGTGAAACATGACACCTGCACAGGTGAGTCTGTGGAATCACAGCTGCAGGTGAACAGAGTCACGGTCTCGGTTTTCCTCAGACTGCAGATCTTCAAGCTGAACTTTGACTTTTAAACTGACGTTTTATCTCCAGTCTGATCCTCACCGACGCTTCACCACAACCCACCTGATAACTCTGAACTTTACCGGGCACCGGAGAGTTTCTGGTGCTGCTGTCCCGGTTGGGCCCGGTCCGGCTCGGCTCGGCATCATCGGGTTTAAGGTGTTTTGTTGCTGGGGAAGATCCAGTCCTGCCTCACCTCCCTGCAGCCTCACCCTCATCGAGACACCCCGCCGCAGCCAATCATAAAAATCCCACCGCGCGTCGCTAGGCAGATCTGCCCACGGGCAGCCAATCACATGAGCCGGTTCCGGAACGGACGCAGGGAGCTGAGACAGACCGAGTGACAGCGTCTGAGTCCCGGGGAAGAGCTTCACGGAGCCTCCGTGGAAAAACCCTGCAAGATGCCGAACAAAACCAAGAAGGAGAAGGTGAGGCTGCGGCCGTGGTGCCGTTACATGAACCGTTTGCAGCTGCCGGTACTGGAGCGGCTGTTATTTCTGCTGCTGGACTCTATAGACGTTTTATTTTATCGAGCGGCAGCTAGCTAACCTGCTAAGCTAACCTGCTAAGCTAACCGCTCAGGCCCCGTTAGCAGGGACGGCTAAGCTAAGCTAAGCTAAGCTAAGCTAGCTGAAGAGTTGAATCAGTGATTTTAATTGAAACTGCTCCTAGCGGGCTGTTAGCTGAGAGTTAGCGGGCAATGCTAACTGAGCAGCTAGCTCAGATGAAGGCTGAGCCGCAGCCGGAGCTCCGGGAGGAGCTGCTGCTGCTCCCTGAATTATTCATCCTACAGAGCGGCCCGGTTCCGGTAAGAGCTCCAGTAAGAGCTCCGGTGTTGCTGCAGCTGGTTCTGAATCATCTGAGCGTGTGTGACTTCATTAAACAGAGAGATGTGATGCTAAGCTGCAGCTTAGCCGTTAGCTCGGAGCTTTAGCATGTGGAGAGCATCATATGGCTGGCAGGGAGGAGATACGGACACCAGGTAGGGAGGAGTAGGGAGGCCAGGAGGAGGTAGAGAGGAGGTACGGAGGCCAAGTAGGTAGGGAGGGAGGTAGGGAGGCCGAGTAGGGAGGGAGGGAGGATGGAGGAGGGAGGTGGGGAGGAGGTAGGAAGGAGGTGGGGAGGAGGTAGGAAGGTGGTGGGGAGGAGGTAGGAAGGTGGTGGGGAGGAGGTGGGGAGGAGGTGGGGAGGAGGTAGGAAGGAGGTGGGGAGGAGGTCGGAGGTCGCAGCTGCCACCCTCCTGTTGCACTGATTAAACCTGAGGAGTTTCCACTTCCTGTTTTTTCCAGTTTGGCCTGTTGTTGCTGATTCGAATGTTCTGCTGGAGATCAGCTGATGCCAGACGGGACGGCAGCAGCCACAGCGATCGATCGGTTATTGATCAGTTGAACAAATATAGGTTTGGTTAGTTGAAAGCAGCAGCTGATGGTGGTTAAACCGATCATTAGTTAGTCCTGCAGACTAGAACTGGACAGGAAGCAGCTCAGAGACTACAGGGTCATCCAATACATGGACCGGACTCAGACCCACGATATGGCAGAGAACCCAGCAAGTCCTGAAGGAACCTGCAGCAGAACCAGGCTCAGGGAGAACAGAGACCTGGACTGTGGTCGGTAGAACCAGAGACTGGGACCAGCTGCTCAAGTTCAGGTGGCCTCCAGAAACATCAGGCATGAGATAAACACTTCACATGTTGTTGGTCTGCGGTCAGTGTGACGGTTTCATGGAGTCATCAGAAGGTGGCGCTGTCGGAGTAGAAGAGGGCAGAACCCACAGACCTTCATGGGGCCTCCATGAACACTTCTGATCATCGCTCCACCTCCGGCTTCACTGTCAGGACTCAGCTTCCACTGTGGGGCTGAGGAGACAAACTGTTCTCGGGTTGTGAGGATTCTTTCAGGTCAGCTGTTGTCGGCCATGTTTGGTGCTGTCAGAATCAGCTGATCGGTCATGTGACTGCTGTTTCCATCTCCCATGACGATCTTTAACAGTCAGAAACCACCTTTCTCAGAGATTTCCAACCAGTTTATCCTGAAGAAACCCTCCAGGAGAACATGTGGATTAGATTCTTCCTGTCCGCGGGTCGGTCACATGATCAGCAGGTCGACCTTCAGCCAGCAGGTGTTTCATGTTCAGGTGTTTTCTGGATCAGCTGTTTGGTGGGTCAGAGGTTCCTCCAGGGTCTGGTTTAGTCCACAGATCTTCAGTTTACTGTCACAGAGGAGGAAAACCAGAAGTACTCACACTGAAGAAGAGTTTAGACTGTTTATTAGAAGCATGACTTGGACTGATCAGTGATCAGAAATATTTAATTGATCACTGATTGGTTGATCGATCCAGGTGGTTTCCACTCATTAGTTATGTGCAGCATGTTTACAATGTTCTAAGCAGACGGAAACAGAACCAGCAGCTGCTCCGTGGTCTCCTCCTCCTGTAGATGTTTAATACGACCTCCGGACCCGTCAGCTGGAGGAG